>CM044001.1:15720423-16012636 GCA_024085815.1 Flaveria linearis
TGCCTCCATATCTTGAGTGCAAATACTACTACGCCCAACTCCAGGTCATGAGTCGTATAACTCTTCTCACGCACCTTAAGTTGTCGTGAGGCATAGGCAATCACCTTGTCTTTCTGCATTAGCACACAACCCAATCCTTGGTGTGAAGCATCGCAGTACACCACAAAATCATCAGTTCCGTCTGGAAGGGACAATATCAGTGCGTTGCATAACTTCTCTTTCAACGTTTGGAATGCTTGTTCTTGGGCATATCCCCAATCAAACTTCTTGTCTTTCTGAGTCAACATAGTCAAAGGTTGAGCAATCTTTGAAAAATTTGTAATGAAGCGACGATAGTATCCAGCCAATCCTAAGAATTGCCGTATCTCTGAGGGTGTCTGGGGTGTATCCCATTTCTTCACTGCTTCAATTTTGCTGGGATCTACATGAATCCCATTCTCGTTAACCACATGCCCAAAAACTTCACTTCTCGAAGCCAAAACTCGCACTTCGAGAGTTTAGCGAAAAGTTTCTCTTCTTGTAACAAACTCAGTATGGCCCAAAGATGTTCCTCGTGGTCTTCTTTTGATCGAGAGTAGATAAGTATATCGTCAATGAATATGATCACGAACTTATCCAAGTATGGTTTACACACAGACCCGAGGTTTGGGAGTCAAGGAACTGGAAGACAGACACGCGGTGGACTGACCTCTTTAGGCATCAGATCCATGAATACAGCTGGTGCGTTAGTCAGTCCGAACAGCATGACTAAGAACTCATAATGACCATAACGAGTCCTAAACGCTGTTTTCGGTATGTCATCCTCGAAAACCCTCAATTGATGATATCCAGAACGAAGATCAATCTTGGAGAAATGTGAAGCTCCTTGCAACTGATCAAACAAATCATCGATTCTGGGAAGAGGATATCGATTCTTCACAGTCAACTTGTTCAACTCGCGATAATCGATGCACATGCGGAACGACCCGTCTTTCTTTTTGACAAATAAGACCGGTGCTCCCCATGGTGAATGACTCGGCCGAATGAAACCCTTCTCCAATAGCTCTTGCAATTGGCTAGATAACTCTTGCATTTCGGATGGCGCTAACTGGTATGGTGCTTTTGCTACCGGCTTAGCTCCAGGAACCAACTCGATACGAAATTTCAACTGTCGTGGAGGAGGTAAACCTGACAAGTCATCAGGGAATACTTCCGGATAATCTCTTACTACAGGAATATCCACCAACTTGTTGCCTTCTTCTTTCTTTTCCACTACATAGGCCAGAAATGCGTAACACTGCTTTCGTAAACATCGTCTCGCCTTCATCAAGTGATAAGCTTCAGAGTTCTTCCCTGTCGTTCTCCTTGAATCTTGAGTACCTCCCGTTTGGCATGGGGATTCGTACTACTTTCTCCCGACAAACAATCTCGGCTCCGTGTTTCGACAACCAATCCATTCCCACAATCACATCAAAGCTTCCCGACTCGAAAGGTATTAAGTCTATGTCAAAGGCATGGTCCTCCAATATCATAGAGCACTGTCTAATAATCCCATTTGCTTATACAACTCTACCGTTGGCCATTTCTACAGAGAAGCTAGTTTCTAGTCTATTAGGGTTCAAGGCAAGCATGTGTGCAAAATCAGAAGATATAAAACTATTGTCTGCCCCAGTATCAAATAGTATGGATGCAAAGTAGTGGTTGAGCAAGTACGTACCCGTAACAACATTCGGGTCCTGACGGGCGTCATTTGCTCCAATAACGAACGCACGTCCTCTTGCAGCATTTCCTTGATTCCCTTGGCCGGATTACCAGCTATGGCCATCACTTGCTGCTGGTTATTCCCTTGTTGACCCGGTGCCCTATTCAGTTTGGGGCACACATTCCAATAGTGACCAAGACCTCCGCACTCATAACAAGCCCTGGTATTCCCGGCAGGGTTAACCGCGTTGATGGGTGCAACCAGGTTTGGTGCTGTTCTACAATCTTTCGCAAAGTGCCCCGGGCGCCTACAGTTCACACATAACCGGCACTGCATCTCTGGGGGATGATGATAATTGCACCTACCACATTTGGGGTGCGGTCCCGTATACTCTCTCCTGCCTTGAGTCACCGCCACAAAATTTCGGGTTGTCTTGGCCTTCTTATCAAATCTTCCGGCATTAGACCGGCTCGTTTCCCCAGCCTCCTTTCTTTTCTCTGCTCCCCTACCCAACATCCCTGTTCTTACCATCTCATCAGTTAGAGCGCCGGCCTTCAAGAAGGCGCTCTGAATCGTAGGAGGAGCAGCTGCTGTTACCAAAGCTCGGATTTGAGGAACCAGACCCCAAATGTACCTCTCGATCCTTTTAGACTCTGGGGTTACCAAGTGTGGAATGAATCTTGCCAACTCATGAAAACGATCAGTGTAAGCTGCGTGCCCAGCTCCTACCATCGCATGGTTCCAGAATTCCTGCTCAAGTTTCTGCATCTCGTTGAGAGGATAGTATTCTTCAGAAATCAGGGCTTTGAACTCATCCCAAGTCATTTGCATCGCAGACTCTCTTCCTCTTGCTTGTACCTGGGTGTTCCACCAGGTTAATGCCTTGCCCTGCAGTGAACATGTGGCATACTTGATTCTTTGGCTATCGAGACACCCACTGATGTCAATTACTGCCTCCATCTTTTCAAGCCACCTAGTTAGGGCTATCGCCCCACCTTTCCCATCGAACTCTCAGGGTTTGCAGGCCACAAATTCCTTGTAAGAACATCCCGTCTAGTATTATTGACCCAAGTTTCGTTCCCAGTTGTTCCACCAATCCCAGTGTCTTCCCCTGTTCCTTGATTATGCTCATGGTGAGTATCATAATCCCCGTGGAGATTATGATTTAGAAGAGTGTCGCTCACTTGCGTCACTATAGTAGGAATCAGTGCGGCTAGCTGCTGAGCAATCATAGCAGCTATGTCAGGGTTGTCAGTTCCCTGATTGTTGCCAGCTGGAGCACCACCTGTTCTTGGTGGTCTACCCCTACCTCTGCCTTGTGGGGTCTCACCTTCTTGATTGGTACTACGTGTGGCTCTTTGAGGCGGCATCTTCTAATCATAGAAAGGTGTAAACATGTAAACTTTAGTAAACATGTAAACCTTAGTCACTTGAAGATACATGTATGGTTCCACTCATCAAGTTCCAATAACCCATGCTTCGGTCCATCAAGATCATCACGTAGCCCAGTTTAAGCACATTCTTAGTATACCGGTGATGCTTATATATAGGGTTCCCCGCAGCGTTCCCACCACATCCACGATATACCTTGAATGACGCTTAAACTAGTTACACGACATCCTAATTTTCCTTAGCATCATTCCAAAGAGTAACGTAATGTATGTGTAGAGAGTATCATCACTCCTCTACATTTCCTGTAGTCCATTTTCATTCTAAGCATTCAATCAGTTCCTTAGTTACTAAAATGCTAAGTGGAGGAATGTCTCATAAAGGATAAGGTCAATGTCATGATTGGAAATACCCTGAAGGCTCTAAGTAGGACAGGACTTAAGTAATAGCAAGTGTTAGTAATGTTTTGTTACCCTTAATGAAGTCTTACTAGAATTATGATCCTAGCACACCTGTGATACTCCTGATTGTTACCTCATGGTAAGATTTTCCAGGCTTCTCATGCAGTGCAAATTGCAATTATGTGTGCACCCGTAATGGTAATTTACCTTGCATGGTCACCCTAGCTCCACTTACCCCAAGTTAACATCATAGTATTGTCAACACTCATCAAGCCTGCTTCGTGTAATGTCCTCATGTCCATGAGCCATTAGTATTCCAATAGTAGTATATAGTAACAAGTAAACTCCAAGCATATAAGCACAATATGTTTAATGAGCCTATCCTTCTTACTTTCAGGATTTCAGGCATAACCATGTTAGGGTCGGATTTAGTATCCGAGATCGACGCTACGCGTGATCACCGAATTTCCCTTCTGTTTAGGTATCTCGACCTAATGATATGATGTAGTGCGCATACAATGTAAGATTCTAGTATAATGGTATCCCATGGAGAAAGACTAAGTGTAATAGTATCTTCCTCGGGATGATCAGATAACAAGCACATATGCGTAGAATCATGTATAAAGTCAAGTAACAAGTATAGAGGAACACACACGTAATATTAAATGCAAGCCAGTCCTAGCATGCATTCTACATGAAGGTTCCTAGGTTATAGTCTAGGTCAAGTGTATTGCCTAATTCTCTATAACCAATGGCTCTGATACCAGTCTGTCACACCCCCGCTTATAGCGGAAACACAAGGATGTAACGGACCGGATCGTCATAGCACCTGGTTAGTTTACAGAGACAAAATAAATGCAAAGATCCACGTGTCATGACGTCACCCGACATAATGGTGACTTGTGTCGTGGTTAGTCAGTTCCACGACTAGCATAGTCTATCGATTTAACAAAACCAAATCCAACATGAAATTCAACAAATAAAAGTTCAACATAGTATTCATAAGCGAAATCAAATGATAGTCAAAACACTAATGCATGTCTACTGAAGTCCTGAGGGTCTCTGCTAAGGCATCGGCTCTAGCTATCCTCTTTGATTATTATCACCTGAAAAGATATGCTCAAAAGGTCAACATATTGTTGGTGAGTCACAGGTTTAAACATAAATTGAAAACTTATTTGATGTGCATGAGTTATGGATCATAAGTGTATACAGTTTATCACAAGTAATATCACATGAGCATCACAACTAAACCTATGACGAACCACACAGCAATTGTCAGATCATATTCACCCAGGGGTCGATCATAACCACAGTCAGTCTCAACTAGTATACTAACATACCTGGGTGGGGGTGTCAACCTAATAGTACTATCAATATCTGTCCGTCGGCTCCAACACCGGAGTTAAATAGTTGTGATTAAAGAACCACACAGAAACTCATGCATAAGATATAGCTTGCAAACAGTAACATGTTAATCCAAAATAAATTGAGTTCACAGCTAGAAAGAGTGAGCATACTTTTCTCCCAAAGATTTATAAAATTTGTAATGAAAATGGGGCCGTGAAACTCACCTTGATTGCACAGCAAGGAAATAATGTTCGTACAACGATTAGGGTTTCGGTTAACCTGGATTTCGTTTAATAGGAATATAAATAATGTTAGTTATTATTTACGAGTTTATGGTTAACAATATGATTAACGTTCGAATAAGAATTAGGGTTTCATTAGTTTTAAGGTTAATAAGTAATAAGTTTATAAAGTAATTATTTACATTTTTAATCCTCTTGAGGAATTATGTATGTAAATATTTTAAAAATATCTTTAAGTAAATATTGATATGATTCACTATTAATAAAGCTTTATAATTATTTAAAATTAATAGGAATAACGTTTTAATTAATTATTAATCTACACCTTTAATTAGTATATTTTATAAGAAATAACCTAAAATAACGCTTGTAAATAATTTATGAAATTTATAAAATCTTATAATTTCCATGATTATCATGTCTTATCCATAATTTAAGATAGTATAGTGTCCAATAACAAATTAATAATTTAAATTATTATTTAGAGTCCATTTTTATAAAAAGGTAACTTTTTATAATATTTGTAAATAATATTTTATAAAAAAATATTAAGGTTTTTAAAAGAATAACTTTTCAGAAAATAATTAGATAACTTTTTGAATAAATAAGTTTATAAAACTAATTTTTATAATTTTTAGAAATTTTCTTATAATTTTTAATGGCTAAAAAGGCTAAAAAAAATACTTGAGGTTGCCCGGGTTCGAACCCGGGACCTCAAGTCTAGAATGTGAGAGTGTAACCAGTAAACCAGGGCCGCGGCCGTGGTTATACTTGGTTTTTAACCTTTTTAAACTCAATCAAAAATCAACCCCCAATTCTTATAAACCCTAGAATCGTTTAGCCTCAAATCGAAGATCGATTCGTCGTAATCACTCAGATTAACCATAGGGCTTTTGATCCCTGAATGAAAACGAGCAAGGATATGTGTTTATTTACCCAGTTTAAAGTCGATTCGAAGGTGGACACGATGAAGAACAATCGCGACAGGGGTGAGTGTTGATTCTTGCAGCAATTGTTGATGAAAATCTAATTAATTTTGCAGGAAGCTTCGGATTGAGCTTTCAATCTAAAGCCATCAAACAATTTTAGGTTTTGAAGTCCCGAAGGTGGTGTTCGACCAAGTGCAGGTCGCAATCGAAATGGGGATGGAAGTCGATGTATGTATTTGATTCAGATGCAATTGAACTCGAAAGAAGGTTATAACGATTAAAAGTTCGATAGTGCGTGATTAATTTGATTGTTATTGCGGTTTTAGTGCGATTATAGCCTGTAAAGAGGCCGACATTCGTGGGTCGAAGAAGGTGGGTGGGTAGATCGCACTATCGACTCTAATATTCAAATTGTAGTGGGGCTCTAGTTCGAATCTTACACATGGTATTGTCGGGGATGTTTGATTGGACTGAAATCGATTAAATTTGAGCGTTTGGGCTCGCCGGAGTGTTGGCCGGAACAGTGGCCGGAGGAAACGGGGTGGGGGTCGACGGTGGTGATGGTTTTTAAAACAAAATTACACCTTTGGTCCCTGTAGTTTTAGGGTTTATTATTTTACGCTAGAAACTTCAAATTTAAGTTTCATAAATTGCATAAATGCCCCCTAGACTTTTAAATCCAAATTTTTTTTATAATTGTCTATTTTCTTAATAATTTTTACAAATTATTAATAACAATATTATCATTATTTTATTATTATTATTATTATTATTATTATTATTTTTGTAATTATTGGAATTAACATCAACGTATTAAACTTAATTGTTTATAAAATTAACTTTTTATTAATAAAAATACAGGATGTTACAAACCTCGAATGTGGTAACCCATACAACCAGTTGAACCCAAAATTGCAAGGTAATTCACATCAGCAATATCAGAACAGGTCTTTAGAACAGGGTGGTCATTTCAATCAGTGAAGCTGTAACATGGGTGGTTAGAGGAACTACCAGAATAACCAAGACTATGGTGGATCAGGAGGAAATACAGAGCCAACAAACAAGAAACTTCTGGAGTTTATGAAAGAGATGAAGAAATCAAATGAGGTGAGAGACAAGAGCTATGAGGCCTTGAACAAGCAAGTTGGTTAACTAGCAGAAGAAGTGGCAGCTCTTAAGAAAGATCCGGGGAAGCTACCAAGTGATACGATCATGAATCCATAACATCAAGGGACAAACATAAAGAACATGAAAAATGTCCATATTAATTCGGTTAGTATCCTCCCCAATTCTAAAATTTTCACTGACGACTTTACTTTTTTATCAAAACAAGTTGCAGGTAAGGAAAATAAAGTCAATGGAGTATAAGAGAGTGACCCAGGAGAACCCATCATTCTAATCAAAGTAGGAAAGTTTAAGATAAAAAGGGCACTCTTAGATTATGGGGCAGGTGTTAGTATCTTGCCTGGTGCGGTATATGATCAATATGAGTTCGGCCCTTTACAGGAGGTTGACACCACTGTGGTGTTAACTGACTTGACCTGCAAACATCCTCGGAGGATGGTAAAAGATGTGATAATCAAGTTGGGAGATTTTTACTACCCGGTGGACTTTATAGTGCTTGACTATGCACCAGTAAGAACAAACGAGCAGCAAAAGGTTATTTTAGGTCGACCATTTTTGGCGACTGCCAATGCTCAAATCAACTGTAAGGATGGAACAACTGATATGACATATGAAACCCGTAAGTTACGTTTTGATGTGTTTTCCAAGTCGATCACTTATTTTGTTAATGACAAACTTTTTGATGCAAATGTTACTAATGTGTGTGTTCCTTCCTACATCTCACATGTAAATGAGCACATGACTTTTGATAATAGTTGCAAGTATAATAGGGATAAACAGGTGGACTTGAAAGAGTTTGTAGATTCAAAAGAAATAAAGAGCCAGTGATGGAGATGAAAATAAAGCATGAGAAGCAGAAATGGAAGAAAACAGTTAGTATGTAGCAAGAAAATAGTTCGTCTAACAGCGCCCGATGGTAGTCCCGTTACGGTTCGTAGGGATAAGGTGTGTTGTGTGCCGAAGGTCGTGTCGATGATCACAGCTGAAAAGTACATGAGACGTGGGTGTAGCGCTTACTTGGCCTACGTAAAAGATGTGGACGCGCTAGAGCCACAATTATCAGACGTGTCGGTAGTGCGTGAGTTTCCTGACGTCTTTCCTGAATACCTGACTGGTGTGTCGCCGGACCGCGGAATCGAATTCCAGATTGATTTGTTACCGGGAGCACAGCCCGTCGCTAAAGCACCATATCGGTTAGCTCCATCAGAGATGGTAGAACTGAGGGACCAGTTGCAAGATTTATTGGATAAGGGTTTCATCCGACCGAGCATCTCTCCATGGGGTGCTCCGGTTTTATTCATCAAGACGAAAGACGGAAGCATGCGGATGTGCATTGACTAGCGCGAGCTCAATAAGCTGACCGTAAAGAATCGGTACCCATTACCAAGGATCGACGATCTGTTTGATCAACTTCAGGGTGCCAGCTGGTTTTCAAGGATAGATCTGCGGTCTGGTTACCACCAACTGAAGGTGAAAGAACAAGACATTCCTAAGACAGCGTTTCGTACGTGTTATGGACACTACGAATTTCTCGTCATGTCCTTTGGTCTAACCAACGCGCCAGCTGCTTTTATGGACCTTATGAATCGGGTATGTCGGCCGATGTTGGATAAATCGGTAATAGTGTTCATCGATGACATCTTGATTTACTCGAGAAGTGAAGAAGAACATGCCGAACATATTCGGGAAGTATTGGAGACGCTCAGAAGCAAGAAGTTATACGCCAAGTTCTCTAAATGTGCATTCTGGCTTCGAGAAGTCCAATTTCTGGGACATGTGGTTAATCCCGAGGGGATCAGGGTGGATCCTGCGAAGGTCGAAGCGGTGATGCAATGGGAACCTCCAAAGACGCCGTCTGAGGTTCGCAGCTTCTTAGACCTGGCAGGTTACTATAGGAGGTTTATCCAGGATTTCTCCAGGGTAGCTTCTCCTTTGACTAAGCTGACCCGGAAGGACGTGAAGTATGAATGGGGTACTGATCAGGAAAACGCCTTCCTATAACTAAAGATGAGGTTAACTCAAGCCCCTGTCTTGACGTTACCTGAAGGGAACGAGGATCTGGTAGTCTACTCGGATGCCTCATATGCAGGATTGGGTTGCGTGTTGATGCAACGGGGAAAGGTGATAGCCTATGCTTCCAGACAATTAAAAATTCACGAGGCCAATTATCCTACCCATGATTTGGAATTGGCTGCGGTGGTGTTTGCATTGAAGATTTAGAGACACTACCTGTATGGGGTGAAGTGCACCATCTTCACCGATCATAAAAGCCTGAAGTATTTCTTTGAACAAAAAGAACTCAATATGAGGCAGAGGAGGTGGCTTGAACTGATCAAGGATTATGACCGTGAAATTCATTATCATCCAGGCAAAGCTAATATGGTTGCTGACGCCCTTAGCCGAAAGGGACGACCCGAACCAATTCGAGTGAGGGCTTACCAAATAATCATGACGCCTGATGTTATGAAGCAAGTGAGGGAGTTTCAGGATGAGGCATTAAGAGAAGACAGAGTTAACTTTGAAAGGATGAAAGGACAAGTTTCAGAATTGGGGGAAAACACCCTAGGTGTTAGAACCCGATCTGGGCGGATGTGGATCCCTCTCTATGGGGATTTGAGGGGGAAGATCATGGATGAGGCTCACAAAACTAGATATTCCATTCATCCTGGTGCCACAAAAATGTACCAAGATCTGAGGAAAGATTACTGGTGGCCAAGAATGAAGCGTGACATGGTTAAGTATGTAAGCAAGTGCCTGACTTGTTTGCAGGTGAAGGCAGAACACCAAAAGCCATATGGGAA
This sequence comes from Flaveria linearis, assembly GCA_024085815.1. Classification (NCBI taxonomy): domain Eukaryota; kingdom Viridiplantae; phylum Streptophyta; class Magnoliopsida; order Asterales; family Asteraceae; genus Flaveria; species Flaveria linearis. The sequence continues at coordinate 15,730,342 of CM044001.1, forward strand.
AATCCAGCCTTTGGATATTCCTGAATGGAAATGGGAACACATCACAATGGACTTCATCAAGTTACCTCGCACGGTGAGAGGAAGTGACGCTATTTGGGTGATTGTTGACCGTTTAACAAAGAGCGCCCATTTCCTACCAATTCGTGAGACGTTTTCCTCTGAGAAGTTGGCAGAGCTATTTATCAAGAAAATCGTGGCTCGTCACGGCGTGCCAGTGTCTATCGTTTCGGATAGGGACACGCGGTTTACGTCTAAATTCTGGAAGAGGTTCCACGACTCAATGGGGACTAGACTGCATATTAGTACGGCTTACCACCCTCAGACGGATGGTCAGTCGGAAAGAACAATTCAGACATTAGAAGACATGCTACGAGCATGTGTGATCGATTTCGGTGGAAGTTGGGATGAGCACTTACCGTTGGCGGAATTCTCGTATAATAATAGTTACCATGCCAGCATTGGTATGCCACCTTACGAAATGTTGTATGGTAGGAAGTGTAGAACGCCCGTGTGTTGGGGTGACATCAGGCAAAAGGAATTGGGAAGCCTCGAAGTGATTGAGGTCACAACCGAGAAGTTAGATAAAATTAAGGCATTCATGAAAGCAGCAAAGGACCGCTAGAAGTCTTATGCTGATAAGAGGCGTAGGCCGATAGAGTTTGAGGTTGGTGACAAGGTTATGCTCAAGGTATCGCCTTGGAAAGGGATCATCAGGTTTCGAAAAAGGGGGAAGTTAAGCCAAGATTTATAGGGCCATTCCGTATTATCGCAAGGGTAGGGGAAGTGGCCTACAGGCTAGAATTACCTGATGAGTTGAGTGGAATTCATCCACGTTCCATGTATCTCATCTTAGGAAATGTCTAGCAGACGATGTTGCATTTGTACCATTAGAAGACATTGAAGTCGACGAACGACTGAACTACGTAGAGCAGCCGGTGGCCATCCTTGATTGGAAGGAGAAACACTTACGGAATAAAGTGGTTCCGCTTGTACGAGTACAGTGGAGGCACAGAAAGGGGTCAGAATCCACGTGGAAGGCCGAGGAGGAGATGAGGAAATTTTACCCTCAATTGTTTGACGACTGACAGGTTTCAAGGACGAAACCTAAATAAGAGGGGGAGACTTGTAACACCCCGAAAAGTCGAAACGAGTCATTAAGGATAAGTGGGCCTAACTAATGGAGATTTAATAAAAGAAGGAAAAAGGATTATGGGCTAAGTGGGGTTCATGGGCAAGAGTAAGGCCCATAACCAGCCCTTAACCTGCCCAAGACACCACCATCTTCTCCATTCCAACCCTAACAACAAAAATCCGTAGAGAGAGAAAGTAGAGAGAGAAAGTGCAAGAAACACAAGATTTGAAGCTTCTAAAATCAAGGGATTGAAGATCTGGGTGTTTGTGCATCAAATCTCAAAGAAAGGAGCAACAAACAAGGTAAGAATCGACCTATAATGCCTTTTGTAGATCAAACCCGGATTCTAGGGTTTTGGGGTTTTAAAAGTCTCAAAGAAACACATAAAGGTCGGATTTTTACGTGTGAAAACGTGTAAAAAGATTAGAAATGGTTTCGTGGAAGGTAAACCAAGGATTTGGACGTAAAAAGCTAAGATTTTGGATTAAAAACGTGCTGGTTCGTCATTGATATGCATCCAGCGAAACTGTGCCCCGATCCAGCGAAACTGTGCCCCGATCCAGCGAAACTGTGCACTCATCCAGCGAAACTATGCAGCGAAACTAAGAAAGTTCCAGCGAAACTACAGTTTCGCTGGGGCGAAACTACAGTTTCGCTGATAAGTTCGCCAGTGCCCGGGTTGACCCTTAGACATTGCGAAACTAGGAAATTCCAACGAAAGTTGGGCGCTCAAGACAGCGAATCTGTCTAGCGAAACTGGCAGAAGTGCTGCCCAGCGAAACTGGCAGCGAAACTGGCAGCGAAACTGCCAGCGAAACTGTGAGCGAAATTACGAGGAAAATGACGTTTTTGTGTATTAACCTTCGTGCAGCTAGAGTATTTGGACTATAGCTTAAGTAACCTAGGATTGAAGCTATTTGCTAAGTTCAGGTGAGTTCTAGATCCCCTTATTTAAACGTTTTTCCTTGTTTTTGGGGCTATTATGCATAGTAAACATAAGGTTTTCAAGGTAAGGATTTCAAGATGTTTTAACAAGAAAATACATTTTTTAAAGTAAAATGTGACATTTAAATAGCTCAGAATAATTTTCGGGCGCGCTGACCTGGCATCCAGCGAAACTGGGCCCCGATCCAGCGAATTTAAGTATTCATTCAGCGAAACTATTCATTTATCCAGCGAAACTAAAAGATTTCCAGCGAAACTACAGTTTCGCTACTGCGAAACTACAGTTTCGCGGATAAGTTCAATAGTGCTTAGGTTGACCCTTAGACATTGCGAAACTAGGAAATTCCAATGAAAGTTGGGTGCTCATGGCAGCGAATCTGTCCATCGAAACTGGCAGAATTGCTGCCCAGCGAAACTGGTAGCGAAACTGCCAGCGAAACTGGCAGCGAAGCTACCAGCGAAACTGTCAGTGAATTTGTGAAGAAAATGACGTTTTTGTGTATTAACTTTTGTACAGCTTGAGTATTCAGACTATAGCTTAAGTGACTTAGAATTTAAGCTATTTGGATAAGTTCAGGTGAGTTCTAGATTCCCTTATTTAAACGTTTTTCCGTGTTTTTGGGGCTATTATGCATAGTAAACGTAAGGTTTTCAAGATAAGGATTTCAAGGTGTTTTAACAAGAAAATACATTTTTCTAAAGTAAAATGTGACATTTAAATAGCTCAAAATAATTTTCGGGCGCGCTGACCTGGTAGCCCGGCCCCAGCCAGGGGCGTTGCCCCTTGGACCCCACTAGGGGCTGCTGCCCCTAGGACCCCGCTATCAGGGGCTGCCGCCCCCGAATCCCCGCTGTCCCGCGGAGGGTCGGTTATGTGTTATGACGACTAGTACTTGGTATGCTGAGTACGAATTAAGTTAAGTATTATAAACTAAAGTGGAAGACAATATTAAAGAAAAGTGAAACTAAATGAAGGTTACCCTGGGCCCGTATGATGATGAAAAGTCTTGCAAGCACTATGATAGACTTCACATATGTGAGTCTGATGTATGATGATGGATCTGTATTCATGAGCAGGCTATGTGCCTTGCAGTGTGGATCAACTGTCAGGGGTTAGCTACCGTTTTCATGTGTACCGACAGGGATCGACATTCGTTGTCGATCAACATGGAGCTCTTGCTTTGTGCAATCTCGCTTATGATGAAGTGAAACATAATGAAAGAATGAAAGATAATGAACATGCTTATTATGACGAAAATGTTATGTATTACGTATGCGTGGTCATTATATGAAGGATAAAGTTATATTTTCTTATTTATATAAAACTAGAATTCACTCAACAAAGCTGACTTTTATGCATAATAGTTGGCAGGTAAGTGCTGATGCTGAGGATGGCACCGTGGAGCTACTTGGAAATCTACGGATGGCATTTCTGTTTATGAAACTTTATTTGTAATTTTAAGAACAAGTTTGAGAGACTGAATTATTAGACAAGAAAAAAATATTATGCTTTGAAGTAAGTCATAGTTAAAGTGTTTGAAGTAGTTTTGTTTAGTGTTGGATAAAGTAGTTAACTCAAGCCCCCCATCACCCTAGTCACTATACCCTAAATTACTCCTACCCGAACCTAAGCCTAACATTACAGCCTTTAAAAAGCCCTCATGATTGGTGTGGTATCTTGTGTTAGTGGGTGGAGAGGTGATTGTCTTTCAAGCCTATGCTCACTAGTTTGTTGCATTATTGTTGAGTGTTCATAAATTACAGGCATAACTTTTGCTGAGTTCAGAAATTAAACTGAGTGGAGAGTTTTATTATGGGGGGTGTGACATGTGCAAGGGAGCAACTTAGAGTTTGAGAGTTTTAGTTAGGCAATCCAACAGGTTAGAGGTTGTGTGGTTTTAAACGGGGTCATTATTATCAATTTTGGGAATCAGGTATGCCTTTTAACCTTGGGTGATGGTTAGCATTTGTATGTCTTATTTGAAGAAGTTTTGACCCGAATTGTTGAGTCTTAAAAGCAACCTCGCTTGAGGGCAAGCGAGAAACAAGTGTGGGGATGTGATGTAAAGGGTGTAAAATGATGTTTATCATGGCTAAGTGGTTAACTTTAATGTACTTAATGCTTTTATGTATAAGGGATTATATGGAATATTTAACTACAATGATTTAGTGTTTTGTAGGTTAAACATGATGATTTGACGTGGTTTGGAGAATGCACATGGGTGATAATCGAAGATCATGATAGATGAGATGATAGAGAATTCAATTAAGAGAATGTGGCCAAAAACGGGGAAGAAAACAGAGTCCAAATGAACCATTTATGAAGAAAAGAAGATTAAAAGAAGAGAAAAAAAAGAGTTTCTGGTCGCGAGAAGGGGTTGCCTTATGGTGAGCCCTACGGTGAGCCCTACGGCGGTAGAAAAGAAGAATGAGTAAAAGAAGGCAGAATGAGGCAAACGTATCCTACGGTGAAAAGGTGCCCTACGGCGACCACAGGTGAAAAAACATGAATAAATACGGAATTTTCAGGTTTAGGTCATCACTTTCACCCTAAGCCGCCCCAAGGTTCTTGGATGATTCTGAATAATTCTAGAGGCCCCCAGATGTGATTTCAAGGCTCAAGATCTTATTTTTATCATTCAGTTTGAATCTTTAACGTTAGATACAATGTTTACCTTCAATTTTGATTTGTTTTTCGTTTCCATGTCCGGCTAAGCCACCCGTGATCTTCTCCGGGTGTTAGGGTTTATACTATGACTTGTTCTTGATGGTTTTTGGTTGAGTTATTGTTTGAACATGGTAAGTTAAGCCTAGTAACATTATTTATTATTTAAAGATTCTAAAATACGTGTGTTGCTTTCAATTCAATTGTTCCGGTTTTGATTGTTTTAGATTTCTTTTCATTTGGAAACGTCAATTTTGGATGGGGTTGGGTAATACAAACGTTGGATATGATTCAAGTAGTTCTTTAACAACAGTCTTATTCAATCTATTATCTTTAACCAAATCAACCCGGTTATGTCTATGTGACCGTTTTTAACTATCAAAGCAAGTCTAAGTTGTAAACCTTAACCCGGAGGGGATTACTCTTTCTTATTATTGTTTACAATCAACTTTACTTTTTAACTTCAAGTAATTTTTGCAATTTAGTTAATTTACAATTATAATCAGTAAAGCTTTCAACTTTATAAATTGAACAACACTTTCCACATATTCCCTTCGAATCGACCCGACTTACCCTAGCTATATTAGGTGAGTTTGGACCATTATAAATTATTTTTTATTAGGCCTGACAAACCGCAATCAAAATGTTTAGTGAGCCAACTTCATTCTAGTTATCTTGCTAAAACATAATCAAGTTTCCACTACCTATTTTGGCCTTCATGAAGAGATCCAGGGAAATATTTTCTTTGAGAAATTAGCTTTCAAAATTACAAGTCATCTTCCACAATGCTAGGTTTATAAGTAATGATCTGCCTCTAATTTTACCAACTTGTTTTGGGTGCATAAGTTGTGGATGAGAAGGGAAATCCACAGTTACATGTGCTCGGGTGGCAGAAATCCTAGGATAGGTGAACTCCTGGAAAGTTTTCACCTAGGCAACTAAAAGTAAATCCGTGAACTCATTGTGAACAAAGCGGACAATATTGATGGTATGAGGGGTTGGATATTACAAATGCTGTTGGAGCCACTCTTTTGTCATTTGGGATTAGAAGGCAAACGTCATAGAGAATGGTGAGTCCCCGGGGGTGTTTAGAGGGACACCATAGGCAAATCCCACATCCATGGATGGGATGTTTGAGCAAACCTCATCAAGGACAATAAGTCCAAACTCTAAAAGAGGGGTGATTGTAACATCCTAAGCAAATCTCATATTGATCACGAACAGGAGAGATGTTCAAATCTCATATTGATCACGAACAGGAGAGATGTTGGGGTCATAAGTAATGATCAACCACTAATTTTACCAATGTGTTTTGGGTGCATTGATTGTGAATGAGAGGATAACTTTATAGTTAAGCGTGCTTGGGTGGTAGCAATCCTAGGTTAGATGGCCTCGCTAGATGTAAGGCCTTGGTTCCAGAAAGGATCACAGTTGGTCATTCACAGCATATCAAAGATTTAATGCATTTATTCAAGTAAACATTGCAGTGGAAATTACTTTAATTCAAACTTGTCATGACATAATTCAAAGAAAACATTAACATTGTCTTAAATACATCAAACAAGTCTTAAAAGAGTGTTTAACAATCTACTAAGATTTGGGATGCCAGTCTTCGATTGCCAAGAAGATTTGGATCCATGCCCCGATCCTTCTAAGCACAACAGCTCACCTATCAAACTAATATGCATACAAAAGTCAACTTTGCTGAGTGCGTTCTAAGTTTACTTAATCCGATAATCTTTAGTGAGATATGTTAACTTTATCATTTCAAAGTAGTCATCACAAGAACAAACATTTACTATACACAGACTGTCACTTTATCAATACTTTATCATTAAGACTTTCGCTTGTTTATTATTTACTATTCTTTTTTATCCGTCAATTCCTAGTTAGTATGTCTCGGGATTTGCCAAGGGCCAGACCCTCGCTTGTGATGAACACAATACTTTACTTTAGCCATGCTTGTGATACAAGACTTTACTTTATCCACGAGAGCATAACAAATGCAACTCTCTTTTATCCTTTGCTTGCAAGACTTTACTTTAGCAATTTTACTTTAGCAATGGTACATTGTTATGAGCTCAATAATATTTCTTTAAATTTCACTTTCATCTTTAGTTATACATATATTATACATGCTAAGAATCAACTCATAGTCCATATATTTATGTTCTTCAACAAAAGAATACAAACAGTATAACCGACCCTTCGCAGGACAGCGAGGGTTCGAGGGCGGCAGCCCCTGGGGTTTTAGGGGTAGCATCCTTTAGTGGGGTCCAAGGGGCAATGCCCCTGGATGGGGCTAGGCTGACCTAGCACACGGACTTAGCATAATTTGTTATAGAAAATTCTATTTTCTTGTTAAAACCTCTTGAAATCTTTACCATAAATATCATATATTAAGTATGCATCTCGCTTTAAAACATAGAATACGTGTAAATAAGGGGGGTCGAGAACTCACCTGGTCAGTAAGCAACTTCACGTCTAAGTTTTCTAAGCTAAGATATAAGTTAAATCTAGAACTCACCTGGCACACGGTCTGCACATATGTTAAAGCACAAAGAGGTTATTTTCTATACAGTTTCAGTAGCAGTTTTGCACGCAGTTTTGCTGCCAGTTTCGCATGGTTGTTTCGTTGTCAGTTTCGCATGACAGCTTCGTTGTCAGTTTCGCCCAACGTTCATTGGAATTTCCTAGATTCGCTAAATCTATTGGTCTACTATGCACTTGTGAAATTACCAGCAAAACTATAGTTTTGTTGTAAGGAGATTGTCTTAGTTTCACAGGAAGAACTCATAGTTTCGCCGGAAGAACTGGTAGTTTCGCCGGAAGAACTGGTAGTTTCGCTGGACGTATAAAAATGACGAACCAGCTCGTTTTTAACCTGAAATCCCAACGGTTATGTCCAAACCCTTAGTAAACTATATCTAAGCTTTTTACAGGATTTCATACATAAAAATGTTACCTTTATGTGATTCTTTGCAACTTTTCAAAACCCAAAATCCTAGAATCCGAATCTGTTCTTAAGAGGTGTTTGGATGATGATTCTTACTGGATTTCTTGCTCTTTCTTTGATGTTTGATGCACCAATACTCAGATCTTCAATTCTTGAGTCAATGAAACTTCAAATCTTTGATTTTTCTTCAGTTACTCTCTACTTTCTCTCTCTAAAATGTTGGTGGCTTGGGTTACAAGTAGGGAAGAATGTGGCTGATTATGGGTGTTTAATGGGTGGTTATAATGCCCTAAAACCCAATAAACCCTTAGCCCATAAGATAATTTGAACCATAATCTTTTTCTTTTTTTATTATATATATAACCCCCCAACTTACCTATTATTACTAAGTTACTCGCTTTGACATTCCAGGGCTTTACACTAGAAAGTTCTCATCAGGGTAACCAAAAGTAAATCCGTAAACTCCCCGTGGCAAAGCGGATAATATTGTGGTATGAGGGGTCATATGTTACATTATACTTTTCACTAGATAGAAGCTGAAACCAGGGTCAATGGTGGATTGTTCTTATAACAAACACCCATAGAGCAGTTTTATCGGACTTGAATTTCCCTCTTAGTTTAGCTAGGAAAGCCAAGTTTGAATCTCTAATACCAAGAACGCCAAGACCACCAAATGACTTGAGTGAAAACGCTATATCCCATGCAACCCAACTAGTTTTTTGAAACTTCTATAAACCTGTCCTATAAGAACTCCCTTCTCAAGCGCTAGCATATTAATCACTATCAAGGAAGCTTTAAAAATAGATTAAAAAATATGTTTAAAGGCTTCCTAAAATAGCCTTGATTAGTATGAGTCGACCACCAAATGACAATGATCTAGTTTTCCAACCCAACTTCTTCCCCTTACATTTTTCTAACACCAATTCAATTTCAGTTACACTCCCTATTCATGTTTGCGCCCATATGAATGCCCAAATGAACAAAAGGAAAAATACCCACTTGACAATGCAAAATATTAGCCACAAACATCGCTTCCTTGTGATCAAACCCCGACACAACATAAACTATTTTTACTGAAATCAAATTTTAAACCTGATACGAGATGGAGACATATGAGGATCGGCGTCAAGTTTTCACATTAGACATAAACCATTCGCCTATCACCCAAGCGTCAGTCGCATAAAGGACACGGGATAAAACCGACCATTTATTTGGAAGACGTAAACCATGGAAAACCCACCGACTTTAAGGCAACATGTAGAGCTTCCATGATAAGGATAAACAAAAACGGAGAGATAGGATCGTCTTGACGCACATTTCTCATGGCCGAGAACTCCTTTGATTGTGAGCCATTAACTAGAATGGAGGATCTAGCACATAATAAATAATAATAAACTAGGTAGTTATGTCGCGCGTTGCCGCGGCCAGTCGAGTTTTACATTTTGTTTCCAAGAACATTGTTTTAGCATTTCGAGTTTTAGTAGATAGTTTAGCATAAATATTGTCACTTGCATAAGATTATGATATTTGTGTTTGAAGTTTACAAAAGAGGGTAAACCGGTAGCCGCAAAAGGTGAAGCTATTGTCATTTGCATAAGGTTATGATATTTGTGGAGTATACAAAAGAGCGTAAACTGGTAGCTGCAAAAGATGAAGCTGATTACGATTGCCTCCTTTGGCGTTGCAAAAGGTGAAGCTGATTACGATTGCCTCCTTTGGCGTTGCGAAGGATGAAGTTGGTAAGGAACCACGTTATACACATACTATCTTGCAAAATAGGTAGCTGTTGCAGCTAGTCGTTTTTTACAAAAGTTTGTCCCTTGGGCACTGTCACTGTTCAGTGGCTTTATGTTTCTGTCGAGCTTCTGCATCCGTAAGTAAGTAACGTGTTTTTTTTGTAAGCTAAAGTACTATCGTTTGTCTGGTAAAGTTGCTATCCGTTGTACCTTGTTCGCGTGCTCTTTTTGGTGTTTTGACAGATGGAGTTGCAGGTGCAGTTGAAGATGAGGTAGCTGCATCTGTTGTTGTTGTGGATGGCGGTGCTTCATAGGCGTTGTTGATGATATAGATAGGTTGGACTCACCTAGTTTAGTTTAGTTTCTTTCATTTTGGATGTAATAGGACAAATGTTAGATAACTTTGATTTATGTAAGTAATAGTTTAGTTTCGCTCTGACCCAGCGAATCTACTAGCGAATCTATAGATTCGCTAGTAGTCAGCTGAAGAAGGTCGCCCGGCGAAACTGTTGCTCGCCGGGTGAACTTACCCGTTGGTCAGGGTAGATTCGCTGTAGCGAATCTACCAGCGAATTTGAGTTTGGTTATATATATGCAGTTGATGTATCTTTGGCAGGAAGTTTTGCCATACCTAATTGAGAAAAACTTTTGCATTACTGTGTCATAGCTCGTTTAAGGCTGGAATTGTGTTTGTTTTGTTATCTTTGAGCCTTGTTTATTGATATTGATTGAGTTTGGATCATATGGCTACATATTGAAACTCTTTTCTTCATTTTTGCACTGTTTGATTCTGTATTCTTGAGATATCATTGTGATTATCATCTCAATAGCACGTAAATCGATCACCAATGGACCAACAATATGGTATCAGAGCCTTTGTGCTCTTGATTTGTTGAGTTTTTGGGGGTTTGAGGTGTTTTTGAAGAAAAGTCACTGTTTCATTCGATTTGCATCATCAAAGGGTGTTTTACTCATAGAAACTCGTAGAAAAACCATTGCTCAAGTAGTAAGGATACAATTTTGAGGATGAAATTGAGCAAGCAATGGATGAAATGAGAGTTGATCTTCAAAAGATGGTCCCTCATACCCCATGCTTCTGAATCCCTCCAAGACTTGATCTTCAGAAAGCTCAACCTCGTCTCCCTGATCTCCTTCCAGACGAAGCACTCTTGCTATGATTTCTTCAGTAATGGCGATATCATTTCCTTCTATCCTCGCTCGAATACAGTGTGGATTAGCTTTAACATCCAACTTAGCTGATCTCCAGAAATCTTGGATGTGCAAAATGTAAATGGATGGTGAGTGAGTGATAGCATGAAAAATTGAAGATTGCTTCAGCCACTTTATGCAGTCTCTGAACCCTGCAGCTTTGGGATTGTCTTCATCCAATATAGCTACGGTATTGTTCTTCTCATCGAACTTTAAATTAGCCATGATTGCTGAAAACAAATTAGAAAAGTCTAAGTATACAACATAATAAGTTTGTGAGAATAAGTGAAAGCAAAAACAAAAGAATTAAATTAAATTCGCTCAATTGAATCTATAAATTCGCTAAGGTGAATCTATAAATTCGATAAGGTGAATCTATAGATTCGCTCAAATCATATGAACTTTCGTTCAAATTCGCTCGACCTTAGTTAATTTACAGAGGCGATTATATAGATTCGCTGAAATTCAAGTGACTTTTAGCTTAATTTTGTTGGAAAACATTAAGTTCGCTGTGGTGAATTTATAGTTTCGCTCGGTTCAAGTGAACAGGCGAAGTTGTTGGGTGAATTTACAAATTCGCTTGAGTTCAAGTGAACTTTCGTTCAGATTCGCCTGAAGATCAGCAAGTTCGCTGGACGAGGTTTCACGAACCCTAACCCAGGCGAACATGCCAGATCCCACAATGCGAAGTGAAATACACCGATTAAATGCTTCACCGATGTTCGTGACACCTACCTAAAGCTTTTAACGTACAGATCCAACGGAAATCAAAACTAAAAGAGGACTCTGAAATTTCGCTCGATGAACGGGTATTTTGTTTTTAGGGTTACTGTGAAGAATTTCGCCTTCACTGTAACTTTTATAAGACATAGATTCGCTGTCACGAATCTATAGATTCGCCCGGTAAACTCAACATGTTGGTTTGACATGCAGCTGGTCGAGCTTACTGGCGAAACTATAGGTTCGCTAAAGCGAATCTTAATTTCGCCTGATTCAAAAACAAATTTTAAAATAAGATAAAATTAAAAAAAATTAAAATAAAATAAAATAAAATGAAATAAAACAAAATATCATAAAAAATAAAATTTTGCCTTTTGAATACCTTATTGCCCCACGATAAAATAAGACTTTGCATAAAAATAAAAATAAAAATAAAAAAAATAAAAGAGATTAGAATAAAATTAAAGTTAAACGGTTTAAGGATATAATATCATCTTTTTCTCGAAGTTTTTCAGAGGGACATGACTTAGCGAGATTGCTGATATGTTTGTCCGCTTAAACCCGTTCTCTGTTCTTTTCAACTTATGATCTGCAACTGTTTATCATGTTCTGAATTGTCTTAGTAACTCAGCAACTTGGTCCCCACTGATATTTGGTAAAGAATTAGTCTCGACATCAAGGTTTATCGAGCATAATCATTGATTTTTGCCTGCTCACTATACTGAATCTACTTAATGCAAACACAATGACTGACACATACACATATGAGACACTATAATATACAGATGCAAACACACATAAATGCAAGATATATACTCATGAGATGCAAACTCAACCTTTGACTGATTGACGAAAGCTTCAGGTCAATGCTTTCGCATAGCAAAGAAGATCGTCTAGGCGTGTTGATGAGAGCTTCAGGTCAATGCTTTCGCATAGCAGAGAAGATCATCACTCCAGGTCAATGCTTTCGCATAGCAGAGGAGATAAACACACATCTTTCTTATGTAAAGTATGAAAGTATATATAGTAATGGGCTATTTGAGATCATTTAATGTTTGACTTAGAGGGCGTTATCACCAAGTCACCATCCCCGTGGGAAACACCATAAGCTTCGCATCAATAATCTAATCCTAAATGTAATGAAAGTATGTACAGTAATAGGCTATTTGGGATTATTTAATGTTTGACTTAGAGGGCATTATCACCGAGTCACCATCCCGGTGAGAAACACCATAAGCTTTGTATTAATAATCTGATCCTAATGGTAAACACAGTACATGAGCAAGATGTCAATCAGCAACTCTCAACCAAGTTTTAGAAAAGACTTATATCTTTGTGCAGACCAAAGTATCATGAGGATAATCCTTATTACCGAGTTATGATCTTTAATTTGGCTGCATGATCACTTGTTTACTTCGTTTTTGGGATGAGTCTATCATGCATATCCCAGCGCAAGATGTTCCCCTCTTTCTTACTTTATTTTCTTGAATTCCTGAGAGAATAAAAGTTAAAACTTATTATTAGCATAAATCTCCCCCAGTGGATGGATTTGTGGGCATTGGATCGATATGAGGATGTTGAATGGATGAAGCGGTGGATGGTATGGTAGATGAGCTTGTAGGATTAGATGAAGATGGTTGAGATGATGAATCAGATGATGGAAGTGGTGGTGAAGGTGGTGAAGGTGGGATATCAAATGAAGTGGGAGGTAATGAGGTGGTTGCAGACGGTTGCGGTTGTGGTGGAGTCAGATTCACAGACGAGTGAGGAATAACGTCATCATCATCGGGAATTGGCAAATTGAATGACTTGAAGACAGTGGTAGAATCATAAAAGCATGCAGGCTCACTTCCAATGCTTGTTGAGTTTGATTCTTGCCAGTCGACATAGTAGGACTCTTGCACAATCCGCGATCGTTTATTATACACACGATACGCCTTTTGTGTTTCTGAGTACCTAACAAAGAAACATTCATTAGAGACCGCACCAAACTTCGTTTTCTGGTCTTGGGTATTTAACAGAGTACAAGAGCAACCGAAAGGGCGCAGAAAATCAATAAGAGGCTTAATTCCTCGGAACAACTGGTATGATGTCTTCATTTTGCTCTTGACAATCAATACCCGGTTAAGTACATAAGCTGCACAATTAACTGCCTCAGCCCAAAAGATAATCGGAAGCTTTGACTCGATCAACATCGTTCTAGCTGCTTCAATTAGAGTTCTGTTCTTACGTTCAGCAACACCATTTTGTTGAGGTGTTCTGGCAGCACTGAACTGTCTGAGAATACCCTTTTGTTCACAGAATGAATTGAATATGTGGTTTCTGAACTCTGTGCCATTGTCGCTTCTGATGGCTTGAATCTTTCTCTTTCCAAGAACCTCAATCAGTGGGATCAGCTTCATCAATTCCTCAGTGGTCTCACCTTTGTTAGACAGAAATCTCACCCAAGAGTACCTGGAATAATCATCTGTCACAACAAGACAATAAGATTTCTTAGCAATTGATTTAACACTGATAGGGCCAAACAAGTCAATATGTAACAATTCGAGGGGATGCTCAATCGAGTTTTGAAATTTAAGTTTATGTGGCTTTTTATGTTGTTTTCCTTTTGCACAAGCCATACATTTTCTACCACAGAATAGTCTTTCAGTGGTAGTCCCCTGACCAAATTGTTCTTAACTAACTTGTTTATCAATTTAAAATTGATATGCCCTAATCTTTTATGCCACTGAAAAGATTCATGGGAAGAAGCTTTTGATAAAAGACAGGTCACGGTGGAAGATGATTCTTTCAATCCCATATTTAACAAGTAGGTATCATTTCTCCTTAGAGCTCTCATGATCACCATCTCTTCAGGGATAGAGAACTCTGGTTTCAAGAACAGACATTCATTGGCGAGGAACATCACGGGAATATCTTTATCACAGATCTGTGATACACTGAGAAGATTGAATGCCAATTCTGGAACATAGTTTACTTTCTCCAAAGTCAGGAAACCATTTGAGACATCTCCTTGGCCAATCATCTTACCACCCTTCTTGTCTCCAGCAAAAGCAACATATCCACCATCAATTATTCCAAAATTTGTCAGCAGGTCCTTCAACCCAGTCATATGGCGGGAACATCCACTATCTACATGCCAATAACTATTTACAGCGGCCTCTGAATGTTCCTGTCATAAAAAATATTGGTTAGACTTTTGAAATTGGGACCCAAGTCTTAGTGTACTTAGGTCTTGGAGGAACAGATTTTCTGCAAAAGAAACCATGTACAAAAGCTGTCAATCTAGTTTCAAAGGATTTATTCTGTTTATTAAGACCACCTGATATAGGACATTGCTTAATTAAATGATCATCCTTTCCACATCTAAAACAATGGGATCTCAGCCTCGTTTTGGAACAATTTGATGAAGGAACTCTATCAATAGATATTACTTCATCACATTCAGACAATCTTGAATCTGAATCACTGTTCGAGTCATATGACTCGTTTGACTTCTCTGTCATAACATTCTCTTTAACTGGTTTTTGTTCACTTTTATCTTTGTTATCTTCGGAGGAAGAAGACGTTTCTTTACCTTTTGGTTTAGAAATCCTTATTGGTGTAAAAGATGGGATTGGATGAGAGAAGAATTTGTTAAAGCAATTAGTTTTTGTTTCACTTTCAGAGACATGACCTGAAAGTTGAGCTGCATCATTCATACACACATTAACATTAACTGCAGAATTTAAAACATTTAAATCATCACGAGTGTTTGAAACAGAACATCCTAAGTTACTATTACATTTCCCAGAGTTTGAATCCAAAATAGTTCCACCAGACACAAAATGATTACTTAAACTAATGTCTACAAATGACTTCTTGGAATTAAAATCATTAATACTAGAGCTCCCGAGACCAACACTGCCACCATAATCATATCCTTCTCGCAACTCCTTGGAATTATCTCCTTCTAAACCTGCAACAGAGCTGTTAGCATCATTCTGTATAATCCCTTGTATCAATTCATTTGATGGATGAGGAGTGAGCATAGGAGAATAACAGAAAGTACTAGGTGGAGGATATACCAATGCATCATTTTCATTACCCAAACCGGTCTTTATCCTTGCCCCCTTTGTTTTTTGCATAGTTCCTCCCTTTTCATGCTCGAAAGAGACCACTGTTCTAATTTATTTTTAAGTTTTCTGACTTCAAATTCAGCAAGTGTGACTTGTTCAGTTAAATAGTTAACCTCACAGTTCTTTTCCAAAAGTGTCCTTTTTAAATGTTCATTTTCTTTCAAGGCTTCTCTTAATTTAACAAAATACTTTGACTTATTTTGTTTAAGCTCTTTATTGGTTTTCTTTAATTCATTTTCATTCATTATAAGCAACCTATTAGCTTTATATATACCAATCAAACGAATTTTGCATGCAGAGGAACACATGTCTTCAACAATTTCATAAGGAAGACCCATTACCAGTTTTTCTGCTGCGAGAGCACGATCACATTGACAATAAGGAGTGTTCCTCTTGTACTCCTCCACAGCTTCTCTCTTGGCTTCTTCAATCCTTGATTTCATTTTCAGCTCCTCGTTTTCACCAGCCAGCTTAACCTCTTCCTTAACAGCTTCACATACCAGACCAGTTTGAACAATCTCTTCTTGAACAACAGCTTGATACACACCTACACATTCCTTAACCGTTTGAATGGCTTCAGACCCAATAGATTCACCATTGCTATCAACTTCATTATCAGCTTCACCATAGAACTCCTTGAAAGGATCAAAACTGTAAATGTCCCCATCATCAAGAGCATGTTCATCCACTATCTCAGCAATCAGTGCATGGTTGATTTCCTCCTTTGATTCTTCAATTTCTGCACTCCAATCAAAGTTGGTCAACAGAGCAGTTTCTTTCTTGGGCTTAGCTTCTTCAACTTTATCTATGACTGGGATGGTTCTTGAGTTTCCAGAATTAACAGGTTCAGTGACAATGGGAGAAGTACACTCTCTTTTGAAATGACCAAGCTGCTTACAATTGAAGCATCTTAGCTTAGACTTGTCATATCCTAGAGCATTATTCTGACTCTGGTTTCCAAAATTTTTCCTCCCAGTTCTTTCCATGAACCTCCTGGCACGAAGAGTAAGCATGGCCATTTGCCACTGAATGTCGGTTTCTTCAAGGTCATCAGGATCAACCTGATACATATCTTCCACTGTCATACCACGACCTTTCAATTCTCCAGCCACCAAAGCCTCATAACTGTGCACAAATAATCCAAACAGTACCATAGTATCGTGTGGAATTTGAGTAGAAACTAAGGCATTTGAACTTGACCCAGCATCCTTACAACCACTTCCTGAGCTAACAATTTTACCATACCCAGAGTTAGCAAAGCCACCATTACCAGATGAACTTGCAGCGTTTTGAGGAGGGACATTGGGAGACATCATGGTTTGATTATACTCTCTTCTCTTCACATCAAGATCAAATGACTTTAACTTGTTGATTACATCCATCAACTTGTAATCAGCAAAATTTCTTTCTTGTTTGAGTAATTTGATTTGCAGACTCCACTGAGCAGGAAGAGAGTCTAACAATTTACTCACTTGCTCATGATTTCCAAGCTGTTCATCATACTTCTTCAGGTTGCTTGAAACTGACAGAAAACGGTTTGTTATATCAGTAAGTGTCTCATGCTTATATCCCACGAATGAGTTAAACTCCTTCTGAGCCTGAGCTTTCTTGTCTTTCTTCAGATCTTCGTTCCCGTCATAAAATTCACATAACACATCATACAATGCCTTAGCGGTAGTGTGCTCAGCAAACCTGTTATAAATATCCTGATGTAGGCACAGAATCAAAGCTCCAAGAGCTTTCTTGTCGCGATCGAGCAGCTTGATGTCAATCTCAGTATAAGTGCTAGGATCCTGATTTGGTGAAGTGATAGATCCGACAGTTGTTGTTGGTAGGTGAGGTCCGTTAGTGATAGATTCCCACTGACCATGATCAGTGTAGAAGAAGAAAGCTTTCAAGCACCGTTTCCAATCCTCAAAATTCTCTCCGTTGACAAGCCTCGGTGGCCTGTTTGGTTGAACGCACTCCATATCAGTCAGATTCACACTTGAAGTAGACATGATGGAATCAGAAATTAGATTCGCTGAAAAGATGTAAATTCGCTGGCAAGTTCGCCGGTAAATTTGCTAGGCAAACCAACAGCATATTCGCTCGAATCAGTGCTATTGCAGCTCTAGTTCGCTGAACAAGTTCGCAGAACTAGTAGAACTTTCGTTCTAGTGGTAAATTCGACGGTATCTTCGCTTGAGAATAAGGTAACAAAGGTGAACTTTCGTTCAATGACTGCAGATTCGCAAAAAAAAACTCAGAGAAAATAGATTCGCTCGGGGAGTCACAAATTCGCTGGAAGAGCACTAAATTCGCCTGATGAACAAACAGCACTTTTCGGTCTGAAAATCACTCTAAACTCATCCAAATCGCTATGAATTAGTGATTGGATGATTGGGATGTCTCCTTACTACTTGAGCAATGGTTTTTCTACGAATTTCTATGAGTAAAACACCCTTTGATGATGCAAATCGAATGAAACAGTGACTTTTCTTCAAAAACACCTCAAAACCCCAAAAACTCAACAAATCAAGAGCACAAAGGCTCTGATACCATATTTTGGTCCATTGGTGATCGATTTACGTGCTATTGAGATGATAATCACAATGATATCTCAAGAATACAGAATCAAACAGTGCAAAAATGAAGAAAAGAGTTTCAATATGTAGCCATATGATCCAAACTCAATCAATATCAATAAACAAGGCTCAAAGATAACAAAACAAACACAATTCCAGCCTTAAACGAGCTATGACACAGTAATGCAAAAGTATTTCTCAATTAGGTATGGCAAAACTTCCTGCCAAAGATACATCAACTGCATATATATAACCAGACTCAAATTCGCTGGTAGATTCGCTACAGCGAATCTACCCTGACCAACGGGTAAGTTCACCCGGCGAGCAACAGTTTCGCCGGACGACCTTCTTCAGCTGACTACTAGCGAATCTATAGATTCGCTAGTAGATTCGCTGGGTCAGAGCGAAACTAAACTATTACTTACATAAATCAAAGTTATCTAACATTTGTCCTATTACATCCAAAATGAAAGAAACTAAACTAAACTAGGTGAGTCCAACCTATCTATATCATCAATACTCCCACTAGGTTGGACCTCACCTAGAGGGGTCTTCTCAATCAGCTCCATCCAAATCAACTTCGGCTTCAAAGTTCTCCAAGAAAGCTCCTGCCCTTAACTCAATCCCGGCCAATGGATTTGTAACATCTTCAGATTCTGCCTCATCAGACTCAATATCAACAATAAAGTTCTTAGCAAACCCAGCCTCACTTATGTCTGGAACTGGTAGGTCCTCAACTACAACCTTCTCTTGATCTTGCATGCTTTGATCCTCAGTATAAGCTCCAGATCCACTTGCCTCACCAACAAACCTCTTTTCAATCGAGCTATCCA
Organism: Flaveria linearis; assembly: GCA_024085815.1. Taxonomy (NCBI): domain Eukaryota; kingdom Viridiplantae; phylum Streptophyta; class Magnoliopsida; order Asterales; family Asteraceae; genus Flaveria; species Flaveria linearis. Next base: position 15,749,223 of record CM044001.1, read on the forward strand.
AGTATAAGCTCCAGATCCACTTGCCTCACCAACAACCTCTTTTCAATCGAGCTATCCATCTGCCTCGTCAGATCATCCACGTCCATTCTTGTTTCGTCCGCTTGAACTATTTTCTTGCCAGCTCCCGGACTTCAGCTCTTAGTCCCCTAGCCTTGTTGGCTACTCTCATGAAGAGGCTCGCTTCTTTCAACGTATCAGCTCCAGCACCAACTTTTATGTGATTCTCACACAGAAACACTAAGTCTTCATCACAGAAAGAAAATACCTCCATCGGATCAAACAATCTGATCTCAGCTCCCCCTTTTACTCTAATCACTGCTTCCCCAGTGTTGTTATCATAGAACCATTTTTCAAATGCTTGCAGTCCCGGGGGAAGAGGATTAGGTATCCTAATACGTTCCACAGTCTTAGCCGGTTTTAGTTTAAGTACAATCTTTCCTTTTCCGGTCACCCAGTCAACATCCTTTTTCGACCTCTTTCTCTCCATTTTCTTGAAACCAAAAGCTTGGAAGTTATCAGTTAAACCCCTTTTAATTTCCATCTCCAACTGCTTGGCTCGTTCACTCTGTTCTGCTCCAATCAAAGGAATCTCAGCCAACCTTCTCAAATCCCATCTTGGGAGGGTTTTAAAGGCTTTTCTTTTATGAACGTAAGATATTCCCCCTCCCCTTCTCTTAATCATAAACAACTTCAGCTCAGAGTTGTATTTCCAGCTGAAAATCTTCTTATCGCTCTCTTTTCTGGTGGGGTTTTTTATGTTCTGGAACAGTGGAGTTATTTCTTCAGCCTCCTTCTCTCTAACAAACCACTCAGATTGATCTAACTCCACCGCTCCAGTTTCAGCTGACCCAGTATCAGTCACATAGGTCACTGGACGTTCATCCACCTCATAGAACTCCAGTTCCAAGCTGTAATCTACCAACTGCTCCTCAATTTCCTCCTCTTCATCTATCAGCTTCATCCCCGCTTGTTTTTCTTTCTCAACTCATTGTTTCTCCCCTACTACCTCCTCACCTGTTAGGTCTTTCTCAATATCAAGTCCCAAATCATCAAAACCTTCATTTACAACTTCCACATCATCATTCTCACTCTCTGCTCCTCCAGTTGCTGCTCCTGAGGTGCCCTCTCTTGCCCTTGAAGAGGCACCCATATTCAGAAATGGATACTTTGATGTGTCCGTCAGATCATCTAACTCATGTTGAGTTAGCTGATTAGGCAGGCCGGCAACAGCTTTCAAATCATTCACCTCCTTCAATAGCCTTTTGATCAAATTATTTTGATCAACTAACATTCTCTGCATCCCCTCCATCACTTCATCTTTTTGCTTTTCTCTCAGCTCTTGATTTATCAGTTTTGTTTTCATCATGCTTAGCTCATTGGCCACAGAAGCACTGACGTTTCTAATCACGTCATGATCAAACTCAGATCTTGCATCTTTACTTGGAGGATTTTCGGTGAAAGCTTGATGCTTATGTTTAGTCCTCCTCTCTGATGCCTCAGTGTGACTGCTTTCTTCAGCCCTCTTCTTAGTTCTCCTCTCCTTCTCAACTCTCATTTCATCCATTGCTTGCTCAATTTCATCCTCAAAATTGTATTCTTTCTCCTTGGCATACCGTTTTCTCTTTTTAACTTTTTCTTCTTGTTTCTCCCTGTTCTCAACAGATCTCTTTTCCTCCGCTTCTATCACCTTCTTTATGTATGCCCATCTTTCAGCAGAGTACATATTTTCCCACAAGTGGGTGATTTTCCCACTGAAATCATGCCTTGCAGAGGAACAATCTGCAAATATTCTAGAGCTCATCGGGGTTAGTCTTTGATTTCTCCGTGCTTGGGGATGTTTGGAATCAAATCATCAATTAACATCTGAACAAATCTTGGATACAGAAGCCATTTCTCTTTCTTTAGTGCCATTATGTTGTCACACATGCGCTCAAAGATCAGTCTTGCTATATTTGCCTTTTGGCCTCTGCAAGATATCACCATTGCTTTGGCCCATCTAAGGTTAAGACCGTCTGATCCTCCTTTCCGATCATCTAAGCACATGATGAAGATATGAGCAATGTATCTCCATTCTTTTGACAGCATGGATTTCTTTATCTCTTTCTTTGACCTAAAGATGGTCCCTCATACCCCATGCTTCTAAATCCATCCACTTCCACATCAACACCACAACATAACCCTTCATTGCTTAACACTAATTTTAAAACCTTAAAAGATCACCCTCATGACTACATCATTGGATCTATCACAGACGGGGTGAGGACTCGGAGTCAAAGTGGATTGATAAATGAGTGCCTTTATACAGCTTTTCTATCTCAGATCGTTCCAAAGAATTACAAGCAAGCACTTGAAGACCCAAGCTGGGTGGACTCTATGCAATCCGAGTTACAACAGTTTAGGAAGTTGAAAGTCTGGGAGTTAGTTGATCTTCCTCCAAACAAATGTCCCATTGGTACCAAGTGGGTTTTCCGAAACAAGCCAGATGATCGTGGTGTTGTTATTAGACATAAAGCAAGATTGGTTGTTCAAGGATTTGCTCAGGATGACGGGATAGACTACACTGAAGTGTTTGCTCCAGTTGCTCGTATCGAAGCCATTAGAATTTTTCTTGCACATGCAGCTCACAAGAACTTTAAAGTTTTTCAGATGGATGTGAAGTGTGCATTTCTGTATGGAAACATTGATGAGGAGATATATGTGTGTCAGCCACCAGGTTTCGAGGATCCAGATTTCCCAGATAATGTGTACAAGCTAGACAAATCTTTGTATGGGTTGCATCAAGCTCCCCGAATCTGGTATGAGACCTTGACACAGTATCTCCTCAGCAAGGGTTTCTCTCGTGGGACTATAGATATGACACTCTTTAAGAAGGAGGTTGATGGTGAGATACTGATTGTTCAAGTGTATGTCAACGACATTATCTTTGGATCAACAAATGAAAAGCTGTGTAAAGATTTTGAAGAAGTAATGAAGGATCGCTTTGAAATGAGCATGATGGGGGAGATGTGCTTCTTCTTAGGATTGCAGGTGGAACAGAAACCGGAAGGTATTCTTATTCATCAAGAGAAGTACATCAAGGAAATCATTACAAAGTTTGGCATGGATGATTCAAAGCCAGAACTTACTCCCTTTACTGCTCAAACATGCTTGTCTCCTGATGATAATGGGAAGTCCGTGGATGCTCATCGATATCGCTCGATGATCGGATCTCTCATGTATCTGACTGCAAGCCGTCCAGATATCACATTTGCCGTGTGCTACTGTGCTCGTTATCAAGCCAATCCCAAAGAATCACATGAGCTAGCGGTTAAACGCATTTTTCGTTATCTCAAGGGTTCCTCTCGTTTGGGTCTTTGGTATCCAAAAGGTGGGAACTTTGATTTACATGCTTTTTCTGATAGTGATCATGGTGGTTGCCGGATTAACAGAAAGTCGGTCACCGGTGGATGTCAATATCTGGGTGACTGTCTTGTTTCGTGGCAAAGCAAAAAGCAAACAACAGTGTCCTTATCCACAGGAGAAGCTGAATATATTGCTGCATCAAGCTGCTGTTGCCAAGTGCTCTGGATTCAACACCAGATGATGGATTATGGCATCAACTTCCTTCACACTCCAATCTTCTGTGACAATGAAGCCGCTGTTGGAATTGCCAAGAATCCAATTCATCACACTCGAACCAAGCACATCGAAACAAGAATTCATGCCATTCGTGACGCTCAGGAAAAGGGGTTCATTGATATTATTCCTATTGAAACTAGGAAGCAGAAAGCAGATCTTTTCACTAAAACATTTGATAAACCACGTTTTTACGAACTGATCTCCATGCTAGGATTAATATTCTTCTGAAACCTTTTTCTGAGTAAAATAACTGTTTGAGATGTATATATGTACATATTTTTCTTATGGTCTTGGTCGTTTGTCTGCTTAGAGAATCCTTGTGTCCCATATATATTTTTTTTATTTCTTATTCTTAATTTTCCTTTCCTTTCGATATTAGGAAATTTTCTATTAAGTACGCTTTGAATAAAAATTTTGAGGGAGATTTATGCTAATAATAAGTTTTAACTTTTATTCTCTCAGGAATTCAAGAAAATGAAGTAAGAAAGAGGGGAACATCTTGCACTGGGATATGCATGATAGACTCATCCCAAAAACAAAGTAAACAAGTGATCATGCAGCCAAATTAAAGATCATAACTCAGTAATAAGGATTATCCTCATGATACTTTGGTCTGCACAAAGATATAAGTCTTTTCTAAAACTTGGTTGAGAGTTGCTGATTGACATCTTGCTCATGTACTGTGTTTATCATTAGGATCAGATTATTAATGCAAAGCTTATGGTGTTTTTCACCGGGATGGTGACTCGGTGATAATGCCCTCTAAGTCAAACATTAAATAATCCCAAATAGCCTATTACTGTACATACTTTCATTACATTTAGGATTAGATTATTGATGCGAAGCTTATGGTGTTTCCCACCGGGATGGTGACTTGGTGATAACGCCCTCTAAGTCAAACATTAAATGATCTCAAATAGCCCATTACTATATATACTTTCATACTTTACATAAGGAAAGATGTGTGTTTATCTCCTCTGCTATGTGAAAGCATTGACCTGGAGTGATGATCTTCTCTGCTATGCGAAAGCATTGACCTGAAGCTCTCATCAACACGCCTAGACGATCTTCTTTGCTATGCGAAAGCATTGACCTGAAGCTCTCGTCAATCAGTCAAAGGTTGAGTTTGCATCTCATGAGTATATATCTTGCATTTATGTGTGTTTGCATCTGTATATTATAGTGTCTCATATGTGTATGTGTCAGTCATTGTGTTTGCATTAAGTAGATTCAGTATAGTGAGCAGGCAAAAATCAATGATTATGCTCGATAAACCTTGATGTCGAGACTAATTCTTTACCAAATATCAGTGGGGACCAAGTTGCTGAGTTACTAAGACAATTCAGAACATGATAAACAGTTGCAGATCACAAGTTGAAAAGAACAGTGAATGGGTTTAAGCGGACAAACATATCAGCAATCTCGCTAAGTCATGTCCCTCTGAAAAACTTCGAGAAAAAGATGATATTATATCCTTAAACCGTTTAACTTTAATTTTATTCTAATCTCTTTTATTTTTTTTATTTTTATTTTTATTTTTACGCAAAGTCTTATTTTATCGTGGGGCAATAAGGTATTCAAAAGGCAAAATTTTATTTTTATGATATTTTGTTTTATTTCATTTTATTTTATTTTATTTTAATTTTTTTAATTTTATCTTATTTTAAAATTTGTTTTTGAATCAGGCGAAATTAAGATTCGCTTTAGCGAACCTATAGTTTCGCCAGTAAGCTCGACCAGCTGCATGTCAAACCAACATGTTGAGTTTACCGGACGAATCTATAGATTCGTGACAGTGAATCTATGTCTTATAAAAGTTACAGTGAAGGCGAAATTATTCACAGTAACCCTAAAAACAAAATACCCGTTCATCGAGCGAAATTTCAGAGTCCTCTTTTAGTTTTGATTTCCGTTGGATCTCTACGTTATAAAAGCTTTAGGTAGGTGTCACGAACATCGGTGAAGCATTTAATCGGTGTATTTCACTTCGCATTGTGGGATCTGGCATGTTCGCCTGGGTTAGGGTTCGTGAAACCTCGTCCAGCGAACTTGCTGATCTTCAGGCGAATCTGAACGAAAGTTCACTTGAACTCAAGCGAATTTGTAAATTCACCCAACAACTTCGCCTGTTCACTTGAACCGAGCGAAACTATAAATTCACCACAGCGAACTTAATGTTTTCCAACAAAATTAAGCTAAAAGTCACTTGAATTTCAGCGAATCTATATAATCGCCTCTGTAAATTAACTAAGGTCGAGCGAATTTGAACGAAAGTTCATATGATTTGAGCGAATCTATAGATTCACCTTAGCAAATTTATAGATTCACCTTAGCGAATTTATAGATTCAATTGAGCGAATTTAATTTAATTCTTTTGTTTTTGCTTTCACTTATTCTCACACACTTATTATGTTGTATACTTAGACTTTTCTAATTTGTTTTCAGCAATCATGGCTAATTTAAAGTTCGATGAGAAGAACAACAACGTAGCTATATTGGATGAAGACAATCCCAAAGCTGCAGGGTTCAGAGACTGCATAAAGTGGCTGAAGCAATCTCCGATTTTTCATGCTATCACTCACTCACCATCCATTTACATTTTGCACATCCAAGATTTCTGAAGATCAGCTAAGTTGGATGTTAAAGCTAATCCACACTGTATTCGAGCGAGGATAGAAAGAAATGATATCGCCATTACTGAAGAAATCATAGCAAGAGTGCTTCGTCTGGAAGGAGATCAGGGAGACGAGGTTGAGCTTTCTGAAGATCAAGTCTTGGAGGGATTCAGAAGCATGGGGTATGAGGGACCATCTTTTGGGTCAAAGAAAGAGATAAAGAAATCCATGCTGTAAGAAATCCATGCTGTCAAAAGAATGGAGATACATTGCTCATATCTTCATCATGTGCTTAGATGATCGGAAAGGAGGATCAGACGGTCTTAACCTTAGATGGGCCAAAGCAATGGTGATATCTTGCAGAGGCCAAAAGGCAAATATAGCAAGACTGATCTTTGAGTGCATGTGTGACAACATAATGGCACTAAAGAAAGAGAAATGGCTTCTGTATCCATGATTTGTTCAGATGTTAATTGATGATTTGATTCCAAACATCCCCAAGCACGGAGAAATCAAAAGACTAACCCCGATGAGCTCTAGAATATTTGCAGATTGTTCCTCTGCAAGGCATGATTTCAGTGGGAAAATCACCCACTTGTGGGAAAATATGTACTCTGCTGAAAGATGGGCATACATAAAGAAGGTGATAGAAGCGGAGGAAAAGAGATCTGTTGAGAACAGGGAGAAACAAGAAGAAAAAGTTAAAAAGAGAAAACGGTATGCCAAGGAGAAAGAATACAATTTTGAGGATGAAATTGAGCAAGCAATGGATGAAATGAGAGTTGAGAATGAGAGGAGAACTAAGAAGAGGGCTGAAGAAAGCAGTCACACTGAGGCATCAGAGAGGAGGACTAAACATAAGCATCAAGCTTTCACCGAAAATCCTCCAAGTAAAGATGCAAGATCTGAGTTTGATCATGACGTGATTAGAAACGTCAGTGCTTCTGTGGCCAATGAGCTAAGCATGATGAAAACAAAACTGATAAATCAAGAGCTGAGAGAAAAGAAAAAAGATGAAGTGATGGAGGGGATGCAGAGAATGTTAGTTGATCAAAATAATTGATCAAAAGGCTGTTGAAGGAGGTGAATGATTTGAAAGCTGCTGTCGGCCTGCCTAATCAGCTAACTCAACATGAGTTAGATGATCTGACGGACACATCAAAGTATCCATTTCTGAATATGGGTGCCTCTTCAAGGGATGTTTGGAATCAAATCATGAGTTAGATGATCTGACGAACAAATCATGATTTGATTAAACTAAAACCGGCTAAGACTGTGGAACGTATTAGGATACCTAATCCTCTTCCCCCGAGACTGCAAGCATTTGAAAAATGGTTCTATGATAACAACACTGGGGAAGCAGTGATTAGAGTAAAAGGGGGAGCTGAGATCAGATTGTTTGATCCGATGGAGGTATTTTCTTTCTGTGATGAAGACTTAGTGTTTCTGTGTGAGAATCACATAAAAGTTGGTGCTGGAGCTGATACGTTGAAAGAAGCGAGCCTCTTCATGAGAGTAGCCAACAAGGCTAGGGGACTAAGAGCTGAAGTCCGGGAGCTGGCAAGAAAAATAGTTCAAGCGGACGAAACAAGAATGGACGTGGATGATCTGACGAGGCAGATGGATAGCTCGATTGAAAAGAGGTTTGTTGGTGAGGCAAGTGGATCTGGAGCTTATACTGAGGATCAAAGCATGCAAGATCAAGAGAAGGTTGTAGTTGAGGACTCACCAGTTCCAGACATAAGTGAGGATGGGTTTGCTAAGAACTTTATTGTTGATATTGAGTCTGATGAGGCAGAATCTGAAGATGTTACAAATCCATATTGAGTTAAGGGCAGGAGCTTTCTTGGAGAACTTTGAAGCCGAAGTTGATTTGGATGGAGCTGATTGAGAAGACCCCTCTAGGTGAGGTCCAACCTAGGGGGAGTATTGATGATATAGATAGGTTGGACTCACCTAGTTTAGTTTAGTTTCTTTCATTTTGGATGTAATAGGACAAATGTTAGATAACTTTGATTTATGTAAGTAATAGTTTAGTTTCGCTCTGACCCAGCGAATCTACTAGCGAATCTACAGATTCGCTAGTAGTAAGCTGAAGAAGGTCGCCCGGCGAAACTGTTGCTCGCCGGGTGAACTTACCCGTTGGTCAGGGTAGATTCGCTGTAGCGAATCTACCAGCGAATTTGAGTCTGGTTATATATATGCAGTTGATGTATCTTTGGCAGGAAGTTTTGCCATACCTAATTGAGAAATACTTTTGCATTACTGTGTCATAGCTCGTTTAAGGCTGGAATTGTGTTTGTTTTGTTATCTTTGAGCCTTGTTTATTGATATTGATTGAGTTTGGATCATATGGCTACATATTGAAACTCTTTTCTTCATTTTGCACTGTTTGATTCTGTATTCTTGAGATATCATTGTGATTATCATCTCAATAGCACGTAAATCGATCACCAATGGACTAACAGTTGTTGACTGCAATTCCTTCAGTTTGGCTGTCTTTTTTCACTTGGATTTCAAAGATGTATGACTTGTTAATCAAATCTTCTAGTTCTGGAGGCAGTTGTTTTGGGTCGCTGTTGCTTTGTGAGGTTATTATATCATAGCATGTTTTCCCCACTAGCGTTGTAATAACGCCATCAAAGAAGATTGCATCCGCCGCTCAGCTATCATTAGCAATTGTTGCACTAAATAGATAACTGCATATGCAAAGATAAATGGATTAAGATTTTATTATTTTGATGTTTTTTTATATTTTTCATTGTAAAATACCGGTATGAGTGTTCATCTTGAAATCCATGAGCGGGGCAGTAGTGTTTGTGGCCACTTTGGTATGCTTTGTGTGCACATTTTATACATGATTCATAGTACCAACCACCTTCAATTTTTGCTATTCTAGCTAAACATGTGTATGGTGTTTCTTGTTGTATTCTATCTGTAACTTTAAAGTTAGAATAGCGGTAGACAGTAATGTTTGTTAACTATAGTTTTGTGCAGATAGAAGTTACCATTTTTGTTTGTTGCAGTTGATTCAGAACCTCAGAAAGTAATGTAAGGTTTGATTCAGCAACTCTGTTCCTAGTTGGAGGAGAAGGTACTTCGGTTGTTGGCAGATGGTTGAACCTGATTTGGATGTTAGATGGACGCATTTACTTCCAACTTCTAGTACAGCCAATAAAAGATATAATCTTTGATATACCTTTGAATTAGGGTTGGTAGCTGGGCTATGCATGGATTAATGTAAACTTCACTTGCAGAAGTTGAAGCAAGTTGTAAGGCACCTGCATGACGATTGATTAATCTTAAAATTGAGAAACTTGATTAGTGTTACATATTATTATTTAAACTGCAGCCTTAAGGCTATGTAGATCTGGCAGTAATCATCCACAAATATTTGTGACTGCAAAACAAAAATTATTGCAATAAAGTTTGGTCGTGAAAAAAGTCAAATTCCTAAAAATAAACATGGACTTTTTAATCAATAAAGAGATAACTTTCTATCAGCTGAAGCGTCAAAACATGATGTTTATCTATGATAAAAAGTTTGTAATCAAAAATTTTGGTTGCGGGCATGTCTCTACACATATATTGACAAAAATATACCATCTGTGTAAATATGTTTTAATATTTTGTCCAGGATTGACACCTGAGTACATATATGTTGATTAAATACAGTATGATACATAAATAAAAATCCATACACAACCTGAGAAATTAATTATAAAAACAATGTATCAAGTCCACATCTTGTTTTCACAAGCTATGATTTTTTTTATCCGTTGGTTATCCATGTGTTGAGCAGTGATGCACTAAAAGACCGGTCTAGACCCGGACCTAACTACCCTACCCAAAACCGGTTCCAATTCCCACTCGATAGAGAGCAGGACCGATCACTACCTGAAAAAAATTGTTGGTACAAAACCAAGTACGATAGGCCTTGAACCAGTCGGTACAATAACAATTAACATGCTATTTCAAATACTTACTAAACCACTCAGCAAAAAAACAAAAAGTCTCTTGTTCAGGCCACAATACCAACACAATTTAGCCAACTTGAAATGTAAAAAAATTAGATCATAACAATTTTTCGTCACGCTTTAAGTCGACAATTGAAAACAGCCGTGTAGACAAAACCGAATCTCTAACCTTTATAATTATATATTTTCTTTTAGTTTAAAAACCGTCGTTACACACATATATTACAATCATGAAACATATTTATGTTATAATAATGAAACATCTTCATATTATAATGATGAACATATTCATAATCATGAACCTGGATGTGCTAAAATTCCATTTACTAATTCACTGGTATATTACCTTGTACTAAGACTGAGCAAACCAACTTTAAAAATTAAACAAAATTCAAAAAATCATAAGCAATTTTTTTAATCATATCCAAATCTAAACCCAAAAGAGAAGAAATAACCAGCTAACATACCTCAACAACAACCAAAAGAGAAGACAAATCCTGAAGCAACCTGGCCAAAAAAATTACCAACAGAAACCCAATTTCAGAATATGCAACACTCCATACTACAAACATTTGACTATTAACAAAATCATCCACACCAATAATGTGGCATAAGATACATGTTTACATGGAAGAAACCTCAAATTGACCTGGTATCACACCAATCAATAATCAAAAACAGATTTGAAAAACACAAATGTAGTCCATATAAACAAAAATGCAAATCAAAAGATTAAAAACTAAAACACAGACCAAATGATAAAATCTGGAGCCTTTCTTTGTGATATTTGTGTATAGTTAACTTTGACAATTGGGAGTTGTAATGAACCCAATTTGATCATGATACATACTTACATGAGAGTGAAGTAATTAGTCTAAAAGGGATCTAATCACATACTAATTACCAATTAGAACCATTAAAACTGCACAAAATGAATAACTATTGACTGTTGAGCATTCAAGTGGAAGCAAAATGATGATAATATGTGTTTAGATGATAATATGTGTTTAGATGAAAGATGAGAAATTGTTTGTAAGTTGGCTAATTACATACAAATATATAATAATATGGTAAGACAGAATGAATAACAGATTGTAACAACACAAACCAATTATTGAGCACATTATGATTTATGAAATTAGCAACTCATAGTTGTCACATATGTGTATAATTAGCTTTGAGATAATGATGCATGCCTATATGAGAGTGAAGTAAAAGTAATAAGGTTGCATACAATTAAAACTTAATCCAAAAAAACACAAAGACCAGACCATACCTTTCATTAGTTCTGCATTAATTGCTTTTTTTAAACCTCATTGTAGTTTTTAAGTTTTATGACAACTGAAGTAGCCTCAGAATAAGTTCATGTCTCGTTTTCTAATTGATTGCTTTAGTAAATATTTATTTCCAGTGGATTAAAAGTCAATATCTATTTTGACTCAATAAGATACTAAATATCTATCAAGTAAAATGTAAACTATTGCATTAAATACGAAGAGGACGTTAGTTTAAGCTTAATCAAGCTTGTAATGAAAATATTCACATACAAACAATCTGCACAGGCAAATAGCGAGTATATCTGTGCAGATTAGCAAGTTTCTTAATCAAACAGTAATACTATTACGATCATAAGAGCAACTAATTATCTATACAATAACTAACCTGCTAAAATGGTAGGCGAACTTGTTCAACAGGAGAAGCACCTTTTGCTATTTGACAAGCCGAAGCCTTCATTAACATCTGCAGAACATTTACTTTTGCGTCAACTATCACATAACAAATATCAATAACAGAATTCCAACATTGATAATTCATGGCAAACAACAGTACTAAAACTATTCCCCAATTCCACATCTAAAATATAAAAATACACACAAATCAAATCTCTATATCCTAAATGTTTTACAGTAATATTTAATCAGTTCCAGTAGTATCAAATAAAGATCCGTTAACATATGTACATATACCTGTTCTTAACATATGAAAAAACTGTACATCATTGCAGTAGTAAATTGCATATGAGATTACCAACAAAAGAAAACATACAAAAATTCTCTTAAACACTGTGTGCTTCATTCAATCACTGCATAGAATAAGAGGCCTATGGTTGAAAGAACACAATAGAAGCAGGTGGAAAAGCACATATACAGATGGTGGTGTAATTAGTTATATCATTACTATGTAATCCGAATAAAGTTGTTACCTATGTATGCAAGTTACCAGATACTACAGTATGTTATATATAATGAATAAAGTTTATTATATCATAGTTTACTGGATGCTAGCAAAATGATCATTCAAAATGGAAATTCCAAAACAACAATCTATGAAAATAGTTGTTTTCCCCACTCACAAGATTCAACATAAGCATATGAAACTAAATGGATCTAACATTCGGGAAAGCAAAACAGAAAATAGAAGCAGGTGGAAAAGCACAGATACAGATGGTGGTGTAATTAGTTATATCATTAGTATGTAATCCGAATAAAGTTGTTACCTATCTATGTAAGTTACCAGATACTACAGTATGTTATATATATAATGAATAAAGTTTATTATATCATAGTCTGTTGGATGCTAGCAAAATGATCATTCCAATGGAAAATCCAAAACAACAATCTATAAAAATAGTTGTTTACCCCATTCACAGCTCAAAACTTCACCTACTTGAGATGTTACTAAAAGGTAATTGGAGATCACTAAGCATTTTGTTTCACCACAAAAAGAATCTTTATTATAAAAGAACAAAACAAAAAGTTAATAAAATTGAATAAAAGGTACAAAAGTTAGTCTTCCCTCTCAGAATTCGGAACTTATTAGTTATTACATAGAAGTTTTTACCCAAAATGCATATCCTATCTTACAACCCAATTCACCAATCAATCACTAACATCAACTCAAATCCATAAATTTTCTTTAGAATCTATTCCAACCTGTGAAATCTAAACGGCAATCTTCATGGGTTTTCTGTTTCTCTTTTGAAAGTTGAGTTTTTTATTGAAAAAGATTCATCATCTTCATCAAGAAAACTAAATTCAAAGCAGAAGCACTACAATCAGATATTGTACAAGCTAATTTTCTAGAATTACAGTAGTAGATGTATGATTGAAGTTCATTAAGATCAATAAAACGAATATATGCGGTACAGTAGCCAAAAGAGTTATTTATCATCTAAGACTACAATGTTACCCTTTTCCCCTAATCAGACCCATCATCCAACTAAACACAAAGGCCAATGCACTGAACAACTATTTGTTCCAAATTAAGCACAAAATAGGTTCATCAGCAAATACTTGTTCATGAATCAGGTATGCATGTTCAATTTAAAGTTATATAGGGTTTAGCAGCAATCAAAGGAAGACCCAAATAGTCATTACTAAAGCAGTTAGAAGCCGATACTCATAACAGCCAGAAGATGTCATCGATGGAACCCCATACGAACCATAAACTATAAATCGATGGATCTGACGGAGTCGTCCAACGCTGCAGTGGATCTGACGGAGTCATCTAACACTGCAGTGGTCAGAGGAAGAGGAATTCCGACATTTCAATCACTGTTCTTCATCTATCGGGTATGCATGTTCGATACGAATGGAGAGGAAGGGGAATCCCGACCACAAATGGAAAAAACCACAAATAAAAACACAAACCTTAGGAGCGAGAATCCACAGCAAAGCAGAGACAGCAACAGCAAAGCGGGAACCCAAATGTGGAGATGCATCGGTGGAGAATGAGAGGTGCGATGGCGGCGGCGGCGGTGGTGGCGGTGGCTGTTGTGGTGGTTGAAATGGTGTGAAGATGGACAAGAAATTGGCTAAGATATGTTAGCCACATATCAAAATCTTTAATATATATTATAATTATAATATAATGCGGGAACCTATTTGTTCCATCATGTCAAGAAAATTCTAATTAACCATCTCATCGCCTTCTTGAAATCAATTTTAAACATTATCGCCATTCCTTTATTAGCTTTTACCCAAGCTATTGATTTCACTTGTAACAAGCTGTGGAACTGTTCCTACCTGAAATGAAAGGCGATTGCTCGTCACTTGCCACCAGATTAACCACTTTCTTTAACCGACGGGCCAACACTTTTAAAATGATTTTTAGGCACCCAATTAGGCTAATAGGGTGATAATCCAAGAGAGTTAAAGGTTCGTCGACTTTGAGGATTAGAGCAATGAAAGTTGAATTACAGCCCAGCCCATGCTCACTCCACCCTCGAAATATAAATAGCCAGATATTCTCTCCCATTAAAATATAATCTATATTTAATTCTTTTTAAGATTAAAAATGTTTCGTAATAAATTAAGAAAAGATGTCTTTTTATTAATGTTATTTTTAGAAAACAAATTTTTATAAAATAAGGGTTTTTCTAAAACATCAAACATTTTTAAAAATATGAAATATCTTAAATTGATGTTTTTAAAAAGTAAACTACTTTAGAAACTAAAAATAATTAAAATTAAAGTTATAACAAGAAACTTTTAAAAATGATATTTTTAATACGGTTTTTTTGGAAAAAATAGTTAAAGCTTTTTGAAAATTAAAATTAAAATTTTAACTTATAATTATTACTCATATGTAATTTAAATCATATCTTATTTTAAAGGAAAATTGGTAACAAACGGTTCCAACTTTAACCTATTGGTAACCACTGGTCCCAACTTTTACATTCGCTGGGGATAGTCCCAACTATATATTTTTATGTTGTCATCGGTCCCACTCTAACAGAATGTTAACTCCGTTAACTTTTTCTGACGTGGAAATCCAGCTGTCATCTAGTGTAAATTATGGGACCCATTTTTCTCTATTTTTCTTCTACGTGTAAATTAGGGCACGGGAGGTCCTCGTGCATCAGCGACATTGTGTGGACGGCGAAGGATAACAGGGCGTCGCCGGCGAGGACGGCGATCTCCTCGACGTAGACGGTGTGGTTGGGGGTTTCCCACGGCGGAAGTCGTCGTTGTCCATACACGGGAGGTCGTCGTGCATCAGCGACATTGTGTGGATCATCTCCACCGCGCAGGCGGCGGGCATGGCGGAGGCGCCGTCGCCTCCGACGAGCGCGCAGCGGCGATGCACAGCACCGGCCGGACGCGTTTTCCTCCGGCGAGAAGCGAATACCGACACTTGATTGTTAATCAACCTCGTCATTTCTGCAAAAACTGTCAAAGATACTGGACCGCAGGTGGGACTATGAGGAACACACCAGTCGGGTCAGGTAGACGAAAGAACAAGAGTTTGTCGTCCGCTTCGTATTACCGACACTTGATTGTTAGCGACGGTTGTTTGAAAACCAATGGGAGAGTTCTTAACTTCGGTTCTGATATTCCCCTTTGTGAATCCATGAATCAAGCTCTCAAATTTTCTGATAAATCGCAGAGATCAGAAGACGATTGCTCAAATTCTGCTTCGAATTTGGTAGAAAATGGCGGGAATTGTGGTTTTATGAATGGACCAAAGTGCCCTGTTCAAATCCCCTGTTTTTTACCTCATCCATGGTGTTATCAATGGAATTCTGCTCATTACAGACCCCCTGTGAATCTTTACAACTCGGGTTTTCCTGCGAATTTCTATCCGATACCGCCTTATTGGGGCATGCCAATGGGAATGCCATTGATGAACCCTAATTCTCCATTGAGAAAGCATTCTAGAGATGGGAATTTGTTGTCTGCATCTTCCAATTCTGTAAATAAAGAACCTTCGCAGGACAAAGATTCGGAGTCTTTAAGAACCAATGATTCGAATAAGACTGCGAAAAGTTCGATATGTCTACTATAGGGATGTCAAAGGATGAAAATGGTAGCAATTCGATCAATGGGAGCGTTCTTTCGAAAGCGTTTCAGTCGAAAATCGATGAATCGAATGAAGTTGTTGGTAGTTCTTTGGCCAATTTGAAGGCAATTCCTGCAGCTGGATTGCCACGTCAGAAAAAGTTGGACCGATGACATAAAAATATGGGTCCCCTAATTTACACGTAGACGACAGCTGGATTGCCACGTCAGAAAAGTTAACGGAGTTAACATTCTGTTAGAGTGGGACCGATGACAACATAAAAATATATAGTTGGGACTATCCCCAGCGAATGTAAAAGTTGGGACTAGTGGTTACCAATAGGTTAAAGTTGGAACCGTTTGTTACCAATTTTCCTATTTTAAAATATCATTTTATACTTCATAAACATTCATCATAATTAATATTTATTTTTTAACTCGTATAATACACGGGTTTACTAAAGTTAGCATTATATAAATAACAATCAACAACTAATCGCTTTTATTTTTTCAACTCGTGTAATACACTTAGTTTTATTTATGTTTTCGTATTATTTTAATAATTAACTCTCAACCTCTCGTGTAATACACGGATAACTAAAACTAGTTGTTTAATAAAGATTTAGGGGTTGTTTCGTAGCCTCTTAATCAGCCTCTTAATGATTCAGATGTCTGAATGGTTTAACACTTAATGATTCAGACTGTTTGTTTCACGAGCAAATATCTGAATGGTTAAGACATTTGCCTCTGAATGGTTAAACATTATACTAATGTTGAATGGTTAAGAGGTCTAATGTTGAATGGTTAAGACCTCTTATTTGAATTGATCAGACATTTGTTTTTAAATAGTTAAACGATATACTAGCTTTTAATGATTCAGACCTTTTATTGGTTAAGTACTTAATCATTCAGATATTTCCAAACAGCCCCTTAGACTCATACTTCCTCTCCATGTTAATTTTATCTCATGAAACCTAACGCATGCGGATGTTAGGTGTTATCAAATACGAACCGGTATAAACATTTATTTAAAACAAATCAAAATCGATCGAATCTATAGGGGGGCAAAATTAGCCAACCCCTGCTCGAAATATCACACTTATAATCATCATAGTCCAATACCAAAAAACCTGCTAAAAATGTATTTTCTCACTAATTAAGTAAGTTGATATATAGAACCCGTGATCAATCATAGCAAAGACTTATTATCTAGTGCTACTTGCAACTTTACCCTTTTTAAGATTTGATAGTTCTTCAATTAGCTTCTTCTCTTCACCACTTACGCGTTTCGGTATCTCGACTTGCACTCTCACCAGCTGATCACCCCTCTTGTTGCTCTTGTTCAAAAGTGGGACCCCCTTCTTCGCCATCACTAATGTCGTCCCTGGCTGGGTCCCACTCGGGATTTTCAAATCAACCGTCCCGTCTACAGTTGGCACCTTCACTGTCGTCCCAAGTATAGCATCAAGATACGAGATTTTACAAGTGTAAAGGATATTTGTGTCGTCCCTTTTTAATACAGGATCTGGAAGCACATCAATCATTACAAAAAGGTCGCCGGGAGGCCCGCCTCTCCTTCCGGCATTACCCTCTGACCGGACCCTTAAACGGCTGCCCGCATCTACCCCAGCCGGGACTTTAAGGCTGACCTTTTTAGACTTTCTTACACGCCCGTCTCCCTTACATGTATCACAAGGAGTAGAAATTTCTCCACTTCCATCACAAGCAGAGCATGTTGATACTTGCTGAAAAACACCTAAGGGAGTTCTAGCTGATGAGATGACTTGACCTTGACCACCACATGCCGTGCATCTAGACGAGCTGGTCCCAGGCTTGGCACCTGACCCGTTGCAAGTGTTACAGGTATCGAGTTTGGTTATTTCGATCTCTTTTCAGCACCAAACACAGCTTCTTTGAAGTTCAAGACCAGATTGTAACCCTGGTCTTCACCTTCTGTAGCCATATTACGTGAGGCTCGCCCTCCCATGCCCATGCCACCCATATCAAATAATGACTCGAAGATATCAAACGGGTTGCTGAAATCCTGTGTGAACCAGTTGGAATGTGTCATGTGGCAAATATAGAAAACGAAAACTAATAAAAATGTTGTAACAAGTTTAGGCGGATAGAACTTACCCCTGTGCCCCCCATTCCAGCACCTTTAAGTCCAGCCTCACCATACCTGTCATATATGGATCGTTTTTCATCGTCTGATAACACCTGCATCAGAATAACACGCCAAAGCAGGTAAATTTAGGGGGATTATTCATCAATGATCTTCTACTCGTTTCATTAAAAGTTCTCTTTCTTAACCCATTTAACCATTAGAAATATAACAAAACCCAAACCAACCCATTTGTAAATTGCCACCTAATGCTGCTACTTCGTTAGGTGAGAAAAGAATGTTACCTCATAAGCATTACTAATGTCCTTGAACTTTTGTTCAGCTCCTGGTTCTCTGTATAGACATGATAAAACTACATGAGAAAAATTAAAATTATTTTGCTTCTGTCTTTGACATTAATACTAATCAAGAATATTCACAGTTGGAAGTGGAATTGTGAATTCTTTTAAGCAGGTATAAAAACAACAGATTAGATTCAATTCACAGGGGAACTGATATTCTGATAATATGAATGCCTGGATGATGCAAGTATATTTGGTCTGAGAATGTTATACATTATTCATCCTGGAAAAAGTATTAATCTAGAAATATATTTTCCCACATTTACAGCAGGAAATCAGCCAAAACATATTTGAGCAATGTATCTCCTCCAAGCCTTTTATCCAGAATGACATAATATAGACCTCACAGTGTGGCAATGTCAGATTCAAAATCGACAATCCTAGAGAACAATCCTTATAAAAAGGGTGAAATGGGTGGTCAAACAAGTCAAAAGGACAAAATAGTACAAGATACAGTTTTCAACAAAACCAAAACAATCTTGAAGAATGATTCAATGATATTGAGCCCTCTTATTTGTCCAAAATTCAGTTTTAGGCAATATCATTATTTGATCAGCATAACTCCCAAGAACAGATCTATTGAGGATGCATGGTAACTAGAGACTACAGTATCTGATTTCAATAAAAAAGATAAATACAGAACACAACCATCACTTGGAGAGCAGATAGAACATGCACTTTGTAAAAAGGGAAGGGTGGTTAAAAACTTACTTGTTCACATCAGGATGATAACTCCTTGCAAGTTTCCTATAAGCTGAACATAGAATAACATGAGTTAACAGTATTTGTAACAAGCAGAGTTACTTACCAGCATACAACGCAAAGAAGATATGGGCAAAATGGAATTTTCATGGATACTAGTAACAGATAATTGAAAATTTAAACGAAATAACAAGAGAATACTCAACATCCGAAACCCTCCAAAAGAACACTCTCTCTGATGCCTTCTTTATTTAACCAAATCGGCCATACATATTATTTCTTTACTATAAATCATTTCAGGCCTAATAATTTAATCTCTAATATGCTGTATATGTTATTCCTTTACTATAAATCTTTTCAGGCCTAACAATTTAATCTCATATCCACCCTACACCTATCGGGCTGTCTCTTCTCTAGCACTCCTTTGGTATTGATTTTCCAAGCTTTCAGCTCACTAGGTTGCTCATCCAAAACATTTTCAGTAGCATTTTCTCTATGCAATTTTTACTTTTAGGTGTAAAACGACTTGCATGGGATGTGGCCATTGAGTAAGTAAGAGTAAAAAAGAACACAAAACAGTGCAGGGATAAAGATAATTAAAACTAAAATTACTTCCTCTTTCCAAAATAGGATGAAACAGAAAACAATCCAGCACGGCAGTCACATAACAAGTTTAGAGATAGCAAGTTCCTTATACAGATACACTGCCACATAAAACTAGTATAATATAGTGTCATTACCCAATGCCCAAGCATGGATGTAAATAAAAACAATTCATCCAGGGATGCAAAATAAAAATCAGAACAGATGATGACTTCAAGAATCTGTAATATACTATCATAGATATGCAAAATTTACTGACCACTCTTAATTTCTGATTTGCTGGCATTCTTTGACACCCCAAGTATCGAATAGAAATCCTGAGTACAATGTAAAAAGAAGATTAAAACTCTCAACATGTTAGATTAAAACCCTCAACATGTTACAATACAGACAATAATGAACATTTTTCAAAATATGAAAGTGAAATATCACTATTATCTATCATATCTAATAAACAAAGGTTTTTTATGCCACATGTCACTCTCTTAAACCACCCATCTGCCACGTGTCGTTCTCTCAGCCAACATCCATTTGCTATTCCCGCCTCTCTCTCCTATTAAATGATTACCTTAATTACTAATAACACTATTTAACACTTTTTTGATTTAATAAATTAATAAAGTGATTTATTTATTAATGTTATTTCTAAATAAATATTTTTTTTATAAAATAATAATTTATTTAAAGCATAAGACTTTTTTTTAAAATAAGAAATATTTAAAATTGGTATTTTAAAAAGTTATTTTTTTAAAACCAAAAATAATTAAATTTAAGAGTTATAATAAAAAAAATATTTAAATGATATATAAATTTGACATTTTCTTGATGAATTCATATGAAATCTAACAACACAATTTCTTTTTCATAAACTAATTAATAGCGTAGAAAACATTCAAACTCATATAAAAGCTAAACAAATAATATTTCGTAAATCATTTTCATGGGGTATGGTTTCGTGATTTAAAACTGAGAGTAAATAGGGACTTATTTTAGAACTTAAAATTCCTTTAAAAAAAGAAAGATTTGAGTTATTCTTAGTTAGTATTGAATATTAAAAACATAGTAAAAATAAATCTTTCTAAACCAAAACCCTAAATCAAATTTAACGAAAAAATCAATTGTTTTTTCTAATAATAGATTAGAAATATATTGGAGTTATAACTCTCAATTTACACATTATAAATGAAATATTAAATAATTATAACTCTCAATCTCTTTACATAGGGCTTTTCTAATAATAGATTAGAAATATATTGGAGTTATAACTCTGTAATTCTTAATGTTGCATAGGTTTTTTTTTGCAATCTCTTTACGCCAGGACTCGCATTTATAAAGAAAACAAAACTTCATTCCTTTTTGTATGTTGCATGGCCTTCAGATGTGTTAGAAGGAAGTTGCTACACTATGTAACACACTTTTGTGATCTAGGGACTAAACTAATGTACAGATCATGGATGTTATCTTTTAATTAGTATTTAATTAGTTAAGATTTATATATGATCATTAAGTAACTTTTAGCCTGATCAACAACTACTTATGGAATTATACCACCTACATCGTTAATCATACTTGATAAGGAACCGTTCATAGCTTAACAATCCAAGCTCAATGAACTGGAGCTATTTATTAAGGAGATAAAAATTACAGAACTTGATATGTAGGTGCTAGATGGAATCTAAGATCATCTATTCTAATAAACTAAGGTTTTTGAGGACGCATGATACAATATTATGCTTTCTCGTGTTGAATTTTCCAACCAAACGTATATACACATTTTAATTAAATAATTTCAACAATTATTACAATCATATTCTTCTTTACTTATTTGAATTTCTATTTTTCTTTCCTGTATTTCTTTCTTTCATATTAGATTAATAATTTTTTATTTCTTAATATAGTCAAACAACCTAAAAATTTCCAATATAAATTCTAAAATCATTTATATGATTTTGTTTGAATGATTTAATTACTCGTAAGTAATTTTTAAGATATTAATTGATAAGGATTTTAAGTAAATAAGCTAAACAATTATATATCTAGAATGTAAGTTTTTTATGCAAATATTTTATTAACATTTACTAAATTATAATATCTAAATTCTATCATATATTAAAATATAATTTTAAATCGTAATCTTAATTATGTGTCACTTATAATTTTTAAATATTATTATTTCTTAACTTTAATGGTTGATAACAAATATGATGATTTTAAAAAGTTAAATTTATTCCACCCATGTAATACATGGGTTCTAACCTAGTTATAATAATACAAACGAAATAACTCAACAGTAAACCCACCGATTCAGCTCGAACAATGAGTCTGCTACCTCTGCGATGATGAAAACTAACACTTGCAGACCTCATATGATATAGTGTAAGCAAGGAATGTTGTGAGAAGAAGCTTGAACATGATGATGCAAATCCTCTTGTCTTTGTTGACAAGCTGATGATAGAAGTAAGAAAAAATACATAATTAATGTCCAGAAAATAACACCCTTGCATCATTTTGTGTTGGTTCCAATTAGCAAAATACATAGATAATTTCATCTTTCTGATTACTACTTACAAACCATATCAATGTAACAAACATCTCCGACATGTCTTAATTCTAAGACTTTGAGATATATTTCAATTAACAGTAAATGTCCTAATGGCTTAAAAGTGCTCAATTTGTTGCAACATATTCTCCTCTAACCTAATTTATACACAAAATAAGCATTTCACAATGCACAAAGACCGCAGGAAAGACTAGCCTAACAATACTTCTAATATCTTATTTATAATGCATCGAACACATGGCCACCATCAAATGAGTTAATGAGCCAAATGAAATCGCAAAACAGAGTTGGATTAGTTTCACTTTCCCATTCAGCCAAGTAGCTATAACAACCAACTGGCTCTAATAAAGATTTTTTAGAATCCAGCCCCATCAAATGACTTTCCGAACATCACTAAACATTTCAATAAAAAAAGGTTAGAAGAGAACATGCATGTGAAAAGATCAATGAATATCATAGGTATTCAGAAATTTAAATGAATATTACTACCTTTCTCCTGCCTAACAACCAAAACATTTTGACCTGTCACTTATTTCAAGAATTAGGCAAAGAAAGCATTACCAATTCATCATTATGCCAACCTAGCCTTCCTAAAACACAGAAACACCACCAAACATGTTAACCTAAACTCATACAAGGGTGCTGCAGAAAACACAGCAAAGTCGAACAAAACTGAAAGACATAACAACTGCAAAGCCAATATACAAATGACTTCAGAAGATGAGATTAAAAAAATTCTATAGAAATACAGTAACCATACATGACATAATCTAACATTAAACAACCACGACAACACTCACCGAGGCAAATGAGCAAATTGCTTGCTAGTTAAAGTAACACTCAACATCGACTGAGGTTGAACTCCCCACAGTGCCATTGATGTACCCACACAAGGTAAGATTGCCATTCTTATAGTCTCTGCAAAACAACAAACCATAATAAATAACAGAACTGCTAGAACTATCATATGTAACCAAGTGAAAAATGAAGATCCTTTCAATGAATCAGAGTGTATTGACAGCACAGAAACCAGAAATCACGCGTATATTTTCAACTACGAACGAAACTCATGTTTCCATCAACAACTAGACGTGTATATGCTTAACAATATCTCAATACAACTACGGTTCAACAACTCCGATGATAAAACCCTATGTCAACGGCTAGGGTTATTCAGCCACTAACGAAAGATAACAATATACAAACAAAAGGATATAAGACGTGTGTATACACACAAGGTACCAAATTGACGACGAAATAGAATAAGTATTACTGAAATTGGATAAACAAAACCTGAAATTGAAGCTTAAGGAGCAATTTGTGGGTTGAAATGGACGATTGGTTTAGATTGTGCACGGCGGAGGTGCGGTGGTTGTAGGCGGAGAAGTTACTAGAAAGATGAGGCTTTGAGAGAGGGAGAAACTGGAATTCTAGAGTCGTGCAGACGTATATACTGAACCAACAAGCAGATGCCCTACAAGCCCATGGTTCTCGGAGATTGTAATATAGCACTGAGATGGGGACGAGAACAAAAACCGACCTTAGCTCAGTTGGTAGAGCGGAGGACTGTAGTGGTTTAACCGTGAGATATCCTTAGGTCGCTGGTTCGAATCCGGCAGGTCGGATGTTTTTGTTTTTGGTTGTTATTCTAGGAAGTTTGAAGTTGATAGAATACATTGGTATGTTTAGGGGCTGTTTGGCTTTGAGGTTGAGAAGTCCTTTTTGACTTTTGGAGGGGTGAAAAGACGAAAATACCCCTCCAGAAGTCAGTAGAAGTTACTCCATCTTGACTTCTAGTGACTTCTGTAGGGGTATTTTTGTCTTTTTACCCCTCCAAAAGTCAAAAAGGACTTCTGAAACTGAAACCCAAACATGCACTTAGTCTCAGTTTTACGTTTGGTAGATTTTATGATGGGAATACAATTTTTGAAAAAAGGAAAAAAAGAAAGAGAAAAGAATTCAAAGCATGTGATTAGTGTATCTAAGATTGCAGGGTAGATACATAGTTTGTTTAATTGTTAAAACCTCTTATTAAGTATAACTGATTCATAAAATAAACTTGTAAATCTTATAGTCACTGATAAGAATTAGAGTAAATTACCATTTGCATACCTGAGGTTTGGTGATTTTGACCATTTGCATCCCTACAGTTTAAAAATCCTCATATACCCCCTAACGTTTCATTTTTGTTCCCATTTGAATTCAAAACACTAACACCGTTAACTTATTCTGTTAACTTTTTGTAAAAAGACTAAATTGCCCTTTCTCTCTTTATCTATTTCTCTCTCTATCTCTTAACCCTTAACCCACAACCCCCACCCACTCCACCACCACAACCACCGTCACCACTTCCACCGCCGTCACCACCGTCATCCACCACCACCGTCACCACCGTCAATCACCAGTCATTCCTCCTTCTCCAACAATCCACCCCCCAATCGTTTGCTTCACCCCCAATTGTTTGCTTCTCCAACAAGCCACCCCCCAATCATTCGAAAGTCGCTTGAAGATATGCAGGGGTCGAATTACTTCTCGTGATGGCAAGAGTGAAAGTAAAACCTGGTATGAGGTTGAGCAATGTTGTTGCTAGAGTAGCAGAGTAACCAAATATCTGTGCCAAGTAACTGCAGAGACATTAACCAGTCAGTGTGTTCATATTGTCCAAAAAAAACTTCATTTTACACGCAGATAATGCCACGAAGAACTTATATGAGCTTAAAACATTTGTGCATATGCAGAAAGAGAAGATTAACATCATCACTGCAGGATATTGCTTAATGTCAAATGCCTGAAGCATTAAACATCACCTAGTAAGAAACTGAGCTCTAATTTCGATTTAAGCTGGGATTCGAGCAAATTAGGGTTCTAATTTCATTTCCGATTCCTAAAACACTAGCTCCGATGAACCAACGGATGCGTTTCTGATTTCGAAATTGCAATAATCGAATAGGATGAAGGGATTTGAGATTACATACCCTAGGAGGCCGATGGTGAAAAATCCACAGATGACGATGAAGCTAAACGGAGGAAGATTAAGATCTCTGGTATGGAAGATGATGGAAAGAGGAAGGAGGAGGAGAGAGGCGAGGGCGTTGGAGTAGAAGACAAAGGAATAGTTGGACATGCCATGGTGACGGCGGTGGAAGTGGTGACGGTGGTTGTGGTGGTGGATTGGGGGTGAAGCAAACGATTGGGGGGTGGCTTGTTGGAGAAGGAGGAATGATTGGTGATTGACGGTGGTGACGGTGGTGGTGGATGACGGTGGTGACAGCGGTGGAAGTGGTGACGGTGGTTGTGGTGTTGGAGTGGGTGGGGGTTGTGGGTTAAGGGTTAAGAGATAGAGAGAGAAATAGATAAAGAGAGAAAGGACAATTTAGTCTTTTTACAAAAAGTTAACAGAATAAGTTAACGGTGTTTGTTTTGGATTCAAATGGGAACAAAAATGAAACGTTAGGGAGTATATGAGGATTTTTAAACTGTAGGGATGCAAATGGTCAAATCACCAAACCTCAGGTATGGAAAATGGTAATTTACTCTAAGAATTATCATTACTTGAAACGCTGCCCCCCCCCTCATTTTGATGGTTTGTCCTTACTATTCTTACTACTGGTGTGCAAGAAGCTGAGATAACCGAATCTAACCGAAAACACGACGCAACTGAACTTAAAAACTGAAATCAATAAAAAAACTGACGGTTTGATTCTTTTTTTAAATCAATTTTTCGGTTCCGTTTTGTTTTTATTTGTAACAAAAACCGAACCGGAACCATACAATGAACTTGTAAATTTATAAATGTATTCATATATTTATAAGCATGATTAGTCAATTAGTTACTTGTTAACTTATGCTATCTAAAAAGATTGAATATTTAGGTGTCAAAATACCTTTTAAACATTTTTTGCTTGAATTGGTAGATTAAATTGTTTTTGTTGACTTTTTTTCTAATTGTAATTTATGGATTTAATTATATTTAATGTCAAGTAAATTATCCTATATATATATATAATATAATATATATATATATAATATATATATATATAGGATAGGGATCAAATGTTAACATTTATTGCGATAACTCATTAACTCAACTAATGGTTCACAGCAAGACACGTCATCACTGTAACTTAGAGTTACAGTGGTAAAACTAGTGGATCAAAACGAATGTTAAAATTTTTTTCTAAAAATATAGCAAGACCATACTCAAATTAAAGATATTAAAATGGTCTATTTAATGATGTAATTTGTTTAAAAAATAACATTGTACAAAAAAGTTAAAAAGGTTTTAAAAAAGGGTGGAGTTTTTTAAAAATGGAGGAAAATTTTGAAAATTGAGGAAAAATCGTTACATCAGTGATGTACGCGGTGTAAATTTAGTTATACTGGTGTAAGTGTTCGTTACATTAGAGTTAATGGGTTATCGCAATAAACAAGAGTTAACAAAGGAACCTTACATTATATATTATTTTTAAGATCAACAAAATGATATAAGCCAAAAGTTTAATTGAACTATTTTTTTTTTAAACTTAAAGCCTAAATGGTAAAATCGAAAAACCAAAACCAAAGTGAAAGCCAAAATAAATAAATAAATAAATAAAACCAAAACCCAACGGTTTTAAAAACTCAGAAATCAAAATCTCAGTTTTTGATTTTGGTTTTAGGCTAATACCAAACAAACTGAACCATGCACACTCCCAATTCTTTAAAATTGTATTAGAGATAATTATGTTTAATTACCCTCCCCTATATTTGTAAAGTACTATTGGCAAAAAATATGTTTAAAACTTGAAATTATAAATTTTGAAGTTGAACTACAATAGAAAAATTTAGAAATTATACAATTTTAAACTATTTTAAAGGGAATTTTTAACCTGATAATCATAAATTTTCTAGGTGTTTCACTTAAGTCATTCAAATATATTTTCTCCCTTTAGAATAACTCGACTTTCACTGCGTACTTTATTCTTATGTAATATTTTTTAAATGATTAAATTTGTTTAAATTAAGTATGACAAAAAAACATAGGTGAATCTTGATTGTATGTGAAATTTTATTTCTAATTACTCTTTTTAAAGGGCATAAGATGAACATGACTTTACCACCCTATATGTAATAGGTAATACTGCTTTTTGTATAGATTAACCCCAAGGATGAGTGATAAACAGACCAATTAGTGTACTACATCATACATTTGTGATATGGCTTTATCATTCAATGATCCACCAGGTGTGTCTAAGGATTCCTACGGCCTTAGCCAGAGTTCCCATTTTCCTACTTTTAAAGTGCCACCACAACCATCAGCACCACCACCACCAACCATTACCACTACAAGTTCAGTTTCTTTGATGATGAGCAGAATTCTATTAGGATATTGTAAGTGTCGATTAAAACCATCTGTTTCCCCTAATTAAAGAACCTGGGTTACTTACAACATCACATATTAAAAGTTCTTTTGCTGACTTGAATAGGTCAAGTGTAGTAAATAGACATGTGGATTGGGATAAATAATTCCTTTTATATTTATGATAAAGTATCACAAAATCTTGAAAGAAAAAATTTTCTGATTTAATATGGTAAACGGATAAGAACAAATCTAAGTTTAGATTACTAGAATCTTGATGACAATAAAAGAAAGCTTAATTACATGTAAAACCTACCTAAAAAGGTGTTACTGGAGCATCATGTTGATGGTTTCACAAGATTTAATGGCAAACAGTCATAAGGAGGTTGGGGCAAAAGAAAATTATCAAATGTGTCACTAAGATATTATTTTATGGAGCTTCAAGAAGTTAACATTATCAACAAATCACTATTCCAAACACAAACATAGTAAGATCATAAAAAACACAATAATTATAAGAACGTGACAACAAACTATACACTCCCGCCCCCACACATGGGGTGTAACACGAAATAAACTAGTAAAATAATAGCTAAAGAAGTATTACGCCTGTGTAAGCTCATAGATAAAGCAAAGTAAAGTATAACATACACATACTTAATAAAGTATGACGTGAAAAGTGAAAGCTAATGCATAGTTAAAGTATGATAAAACAAGACATAGATAAAACAATAGTCATGATTAAATATAAAGTCCTGATAAAGTTAGTGCTAAAAAAATTAGAACCCAATCAATGCTCAGTTTCGTATGTATATTAGTTTGACAGGTATGTATTAACGAATATAGATGTGAGCTTGACATGGATCCCAAAGCTACTTGGCATTAAATCAAGACTGGCATTCTAGTATAGTGGTTGTGATTAGTCAAAGTTTTTGATTATAATGTAATGTAATGGTTAAAGATTATGTTATAAATTCCCAATGCTTAAAGCTTTATGAATGTTTGATTTAAGAATTATGTTTATGATATTCAAATCCACTGTAAAATTCTCTGGCCACATTACCTACACATTAATTATGTAATTATCATATAATTTTAGTATTATTTTCTATCTCCTAAGTAGTATTATCGCACATAATCATGAACATATGTTGGGCGATTATAAACATTATTGTGTGCTTATTAATAATAATAATAATAATAATAATAATATAATAATAATAATAATAACTATTATTATTATTATTATTATTATTATTATTATAATAGTAGTAGTAGTAGTAATAGTAGTAATAGTAGTAATAATAATAGTAGTAATAATAATAGTAATAACAATAGTAATAACAATAGTAATAACAATAGTAATAACAATAGTAATAATAATAGTAGTAATAATAATAATAATAGTAGTTGTAATATTAATAATAAAATAATAATAATAATAATAATAATAATATTATTATTATTATTATTATTACTACTATTGCTATTGCTAGTGCCATTGCCATTGCCACTGCCACTGCCACTGCCACTGCCACTGCCACTGCCACTGCCACTGCCACTGCCACTGCCACTGCCACTGCCACTGCCACTGCCACTGCCACTGCCACTGCCACTGCCACTGCCACTGCCACTGCCACTGCCACTGCCACTGCCACTGCCACTGCCACTGCCACTGCCACTGCCACTGCCACTGCCACTGCCACTGCCACTGCCACTGCCACTGCACTGCCACTGCCACTGCCACTGCCACTGCCACTGCCACTGCCACTGCCACTGCCACTGCCACTGCCACTGCCACTGCCACTGCCACTGCCACTGCCACTGCCACTGCCACTGCCACTGCCACTGCCACTGCCACTGCCACTGCCACTGCCAGTGCCACTGCCAGTGCCACTGCCAGTGCCACTGCCACTGCCACTGCCAGTGCCACTGCCAGTGCCAGTGCCAGTGCCACTGCCAGTGCCACTGCCAGTGCCACTGCCAGTGCCACTGCCAGTGCCAGTGCCAGTGCCACTGCCACTGCCACTGCCACTGCCACTGCCACTGCCAGTACCAGTGCCACTGCCAGTGCCAGTGCCAGTGCCGCTGCCGCTGCCAGTGCCGCTGCCGCTGCCAGTGCCGCTGCCGCTGCCAGTGCCGCTGCCGCTGCCAGTGCCGCTGCCGCTGCCAGTGCCGCTGCCGCTGCCGCTGCCGCTGCCGCTGCCGCTGCCGCTGCCATTGCTATTACCACTACTACTATTATTATTATTAGTAGTAGTAGTAAATTAAAGTGAGTTTCTTATAGGAAAAAAAACTGTCATCCAGCTAAACATTGATTTAAGTGTGGACGATAAAATGTTTTTTACACTTAATGTAAAAAATGGATTAGTTTGAAGAAAAAACACCAATGTATAGAAACACGTGTCTATACTTTTTAATGATAATTTTTTTTAAAAAGTGTTTGGATATTTAGTAAATGATCTTTAATAAAAACATGTCTAGTTTTTTTAACATTAATTTAAAACAAACCACCTATCAACTTAAACTTTTAAATTATAAACTCATACCATTTTTTGTGACATCCTGTGTTTTCAGGTTAACGACGTTAACCTAACTCTCATTATGTTAACTTTTTACGTAACTTATCTACTAGTTAAATTAAACTAATCAAGGCTAATCACAATAAAGGGGGTTAAGGTTTAAATATACAAACATGAGGGAGTGTGAGTGCCTATTCCCCTAAACTTGTTACCCTAACTCTCCACCCCATGCCACCTCTCGACTCTTGTAACCGACCCCCCCCATCGGATCATCCATAACCGACACCCCACCATAAAACTTTCCCCTTCCATTTGAACACTCTCATTCGACCCTAAGGACTAACCCCGTCGTCGACCCCTCCACCGTGAGCAATTACCTCGACAGCCTCCTTCTCCCTCGTACGACCCTCTGACAACTTCAAACCTACACGATTTCCTTTCCCTCGAAAGAACACTCCTGATCGTAGCCTCTCATCATGGCTAACCTCCTCCGGCATCCCTCCAGATTCAAATCATGGTTATTAGACGACCGAGGCTCCTGCACTAATTTCCTCATCCTGTACCATCACCTGTCGGCAAGTTCCGACAACTAAAGCAACTCCGGGCAGTCACGGTAGTCGATTCAAGTAATCCACTCGGTACGGTTCCTTTCGTCGTATTATTCGTATTCGCTCTTCATTACGGTTTCGTTCAATACGTGTTGGGTACACTTGAGAATCATTCTGGATTTATTAAAGGACGAACAACTTTATGTAAAGTTCTCAAAATACGACTTCTGAATGTGTGAAGTGTAATTTCTTGGGCATGCGGTGAGCGAAAAGGGTATACATGTAGATCCTTTAAAGATTGAAGTAATAAAGGATTGGATGACAGCGAAGATGCCTACTGAGGTGCGACAATTCCTTGGTTTGGCAGACTATTACAGACGATTTATTGAAGGATTCTCAAAGTTGGCACAACCTTTGACTGCACTAACCCATAAGGGAACCGTCTACAAATGGGGCAGCAAAGAGGAAACTACATTTCAGGCGCTTAAACACAAACTTTGCAGCGCACCGATCCTAGCTTTACAAGAAGGAACTGATGACTTCGTTGTTTATTGTAATACATCCATCCAAGGTTGGGATGTAAACTGATGCAACGTAATAAAGTCATAGCTTATGCATCTAGACAACTCAAGGTGTATGAGAAGAACTACACAACATATGATATGGAACTAGGAGCTGTAGTGTTTGCCTTGAAG
Organism: Flaveria linearis; assembly: GCA_024085815.1. Taxonomy (NCBI): domain Eukaryota; kingdom Viridiplantae; phylum Streptophyta; class Magnoliopsida; order Asterales; family Asteraceae; genus Flaveria; species Flaveria linearis. The sequence continues at coordinate 15,780,647 of CM044001.1, forward strand.
ATCTAGAGGCACTACTTATATGGAACCAAGCGCACGATCTATACAGCTCAAGTACATATATGATCAGAAGAAATTGAATATGCAGCAACGACGGTGGTTAGAATTACTCAATGATTACGACTGTGCGATCAAGTATCATCCGAGTAAGACTAATGTGGTAGCCGACGCCCTCAGTCGAAAGAAAACACTGAAACGTCGTTGGATGCGCGCATTACAAATGACCATCCACTCCGATCTACCAGTGCAAATAAAGGCTGCTCAATCTGAGGCCTTGAAAGCTGAGAACCTGAAAGCAGAATCCATGCGAGGCATGGAGAAATAGTTGGAGATTAAGACTAATGGAATCTGTTATTTCATGGAACGGATTTGGGTACATTATCATAGGAACTTATAAGAGCTGGTAATGGATGAAGCTCATAAGTCATGTTACTCAATTCATCCAGGTTCAGATACGATGTATCAGGATTTGAAAGAGTTTTACTAGTGGCCAAACATGAAAGCTGAGCTTGTCACGTACGTAAGCAGATGCCTAACTTGCTCTAAAGTTAAGGTGGAACACCGAGACCATCCGGTTTACTTTAGCAACCGGAAAATTCCAATATGGAAATAGGAGCAAATCTCAGTGGACTTTATCACAAAGTTACCTAGGATTCCCAGCAGATGCGATACCATTTGGGTTATAGTAGACCGCTTAATAAAATCCGCACACTTTCTACCAATCCGAGAGACTGACCGAATGGAGAAGCTGACATGAATTTATTTAAGGGAAATAGTCTCTCAGCATGGCGTGCCGATATCATATCTGATCGTGACGATTGGTTCACTTCTCACTTCTGGCAATTATTACAACGATGATTGGGAACGCGTCTAGATATGAGCATTGCGTATCACCCGTAAATCGATGGTCAGAGTGAGCATATGATCCAGACACTGGAAGACATGTTGTGTGTCTGCGTGATTGATTTTGGCAGTAGTTGGGAAACTCACTTACCATTGGTTGATTTTCTCCTATAAAACAGTTTTCACACCTCAATCAAAGTCGCTCCGCTTGAGGCACTGTATGGACGTAAGTGTTGATCACCTATCTGTTGGGTAGAAGTTGGAGAGGGTTAACTTACGAGCCTCGAGCTTGTGCATGAGACGAATGGGAAGATCTTGCAAATTCAAAACCGTATGGCAGCGGCAGGAGATCGACAGAAGAGTTATGCTGATAAACGCTGTAAGCCATTAGAATTCTAGGTTGGTGACAAGGTACTCCTAAAAGTTTCACCTGGGAAAGGTGTAATACGCTTTGAAAAGCGTAGAAAAATAAACCCTAGATACGTTGGACTATTTGAGATTGTTAAAGGGGTTGGTCTAGTAGCTTACCAGCTGAATTTACTTGAAAAGCTCAGTGGAATACATAACATGATCCACCTGTCACACCTAAAGAAGTGCTTAACTGATGAATCACAGATTGTACCCTTAGAGGAACTGGAGATTGATGAATAGCTTCGTTTTATTGAGGAACCCGTCGAGATAATGGATTGAGAAGTCAAAACCCTAAAGCGTATTAAGATTCCTATTGGATGCGTTAGGTGGAAGTCGAAGCGTGGACCGGAGTTTACCTGGAAATGCGAGGATCAAATGAAGAATAAGTATCCACAACTGCTCGAAGATCAGGCATCCACTTCTTAAGGTATAGTTCTTAAGATATCTTTCCTTTAAATTTCGAGATAAAATTCCCTTCAACAAGGGGATGATGTCACAATTCTCGCGAAACCTTAATAATCCGTTGTTTTCAGTTTGTTTTAGAAATTCTAGAAATCTTATCCTAAGCGAGCTTCTGAACACCCATCTGTTATTGCTATAGAATCTGGTGTTCTGTGTTAACCTAATGTTCTAATTTTCAGGATGAAAATTCCTTCAACAAAGGGATGATGAGACACCCAGTGTCTTCAACCTAACTCTCATTACGTTAACGTTTTTACATAACTTATCTACTAGTCAAATTAAACTAATCAAGGCCAATCATAATAAAGGGGGTTAAGGTTTAAATATACAAACATGAGGGGGTGTGAGTGCCTATTCCCGTAAACTTGTTACCCTAACTCTCCACCCCATGCCACCTTTCGACTCTCGTAACCGATCCCCCCCATCGGATCACCCATAACCGACACCCCACCATAAAACTTTCCCCTTCCATTTGAACACTCTCATTCGACCCTAAGGCCTTACCCTGTCATCGACCCCTCCACCGTGAGCAATTACCTCGACAGCCTCCTTCTCCCTCGTACGACCCTCTGACAACTTCAAACCTACACGGTTTCCTTTCCCTCGAAAGAACACTCCTGGTCGCAGCCTCTCATCACGGCTAACCTCCTCCGGTAGCCCTCCCGACTCAAATATTGGTCATTAGACGAGCGAGGCTCCTACACTAATTTCCTCATCTTGGACCATCACTTATCAGCAAGTTCCGACAACTAAAGCAACTCGGGGCAGTCACGATAGTTGATTCAAGTAATCCACTCGATACGGTTCCTTTCGTCGTATTATTTATATTCGATCTTCATTAAGGTTTCGTTTAATACGTGTTGGGTATGATACGGTTGTGTGATGGTTGGTTTTGGGGTGTACCCGGGTTCACGGGTGGTTTCTAGCGACTAGTTTTCTCACACCCCAACCTTGACGGCGGAATCGTCGAGATGTGAGGGTTAAGATTGTTCATAACCACATAACGCTATTATTTAAATCCAAATATTTTAATCATAAGTTTCAAAAGTAAATTACAAACATAAGTCTCAAACATGAAAAACAGACATAACGTAAGATGAAATAATCCAAGACATTTCATTTATTAATCTAGGTCCATTCCTAGATGTGAACAAGCTTCAAAGATAGCATCAAACTTGGGCGTTTCCTGAAACATGTTAAAAATAAAGGTCAATATAATGTTGGTGATATTTCCATTGATTTCATACACAAATATATAAAAGATGGCAACTCTTGTCATAAGTTAGTGAACACAGTAACTAGGGATGTATGGCAGATGCAATAATCAAACCTTGACAGTTTACAAGATTCCACGTTTACAAGATTATACGATTAGCTAAGTGTACTTGGATTAACCAAGTAGCCTTGTCAGACCCATAGATCTATGAGGTCGACAGGCTAGCAATAGTTAATGATTGTACATATAATCGTCAATACATGGTAATTACTAAGATCAACTAACCACAATATACAAGTGAATTGCCATAAGTTTACAAGAATCAAACGAGTTTACAAGTGCAATGATTATCAGGTAACATGTTTCACCCCAAAGTGTAAAAATATAAAAAAGAGTATAGAAATACTCACTTGATCAGAGTGTATATAATTGATGATTAATAGAAAAAAAATACACGTTGTTCCAACGTAATCCTTCACAAGGTACCTATATATATATTTACAAGATTTTAAGTTTGATAATAAGTTTAATGATTTAATTTGAGGACTAGGTTTCAATTTGGTGTTTGGGGGTTTTATTAACCAAATTAAATAAAATAATTGATTATGTTCTTAATTCCATCAGAATGAAGCACATTATTAAGCATTTTAGTATAAAGGAACGCAAAAGAAATCTTTTGTGATTTATAAGTTTGAATAACTTTTATAATAATTTTTAAAATAATCATCATTTAAAAATATATATAGATAAATGTTGAACAAATAATTATTTAGTGATTTAAACCATTATTTAAAGTCTATTTTATGAGAAAGAAAAATAAACTAAGTATGTTATTTGTCTAAAATATTTAAAAATATTAAGATATTTTATAAAATAAATTTGTAGAAAATAATATAGTATCTCTAAAAATTAATAAGTTCATAAATTGATTTTTTTTATAAATTTTAAAAAAATCTGGATTTAATTTAAAGGCTAAAAAGCCTTAAAACCAAAACATGAGGTGCCCCGGATTCGAACCGGGGACCTCCCGTTCAAGGGGGCGGGTGTGTCATCATTGAACCAAGGGCAGTTGTCGTGCTAAGACACGGTTTTAAAATCTTAAAACATAACCATACGGGAAACCCCCAAATCCAAGAACCCTAAATTGTTCTTGAATCAAATTGAACATCAATTCGATGTTGTTAACCAAATTAACCATGGGGCTTTTGTTCCCCATGTTTAGACGATCATAAATCTGTTATTAACTTACTTGATGTAAGGCTCCGTTCCCGGGACGCTTACAGCTGGTCGATCATCGCACATAAAACATACATTCTCATTTATCTTAAATAAACATTGTAGCGAAAACATTAAAAAATGACATTTCATTTCATTCTAAAGGCTTTGCAAAATAATACATCGTTAATCAGTTACAAAATACATTGTTGCACTACATCACAAAAGCATTATATAAATGGATGCCATCCAAAAGAGCTGAGTAGCCGCCCCGTGCCATCCTCAGCAACGTTACCTGCCAACTGAAAACACATAAAAAGTCAGCGTTGCTGAGTGAGTTCTAGTTTTATAATAAAACATACTTTTCTTTCGTTAAACCGTTCTTTATTTACATGCGATCACACATCATACGTACACGTAGATAATATCATTATTATCTTCATCATTTATTCGTTAACTTTCATTCATTTAACGTACATCGTTAACATTCTCATTTGTTACTTTCGTTCACATTCATTCATAAATTCTTACTTTCATTCGTACGTTCCTTACTTTCATTCGTACATTCATTACATTCATTCGTACGTTCATTACATTCCTTCGTACGTTCATTACTTTCATTCATACGTTCATCACATTCCTTCGTACGTTCATTAATTTCGATGACATGTACAATACCCCGAACATGGTGCACGAAGCGAGTAACTGAGCCTGAGGTCTTTCATAGACCTCGAACATTGGGCACGGAGCTGGCTCCAGTACCTAGGGCAAGTACATCCACCACTTATCTTTTCTCTTTTATTCTGGATTAATACTATATGCTATACCCTGAATATTATGCATGAAGCTGATGCTGGACCTGTGGTAATTAAATCACAAACATTGTGCACGAAGCTGATCCAGTCACCTAGGGCAAGCGGCAAGGATCCCGTACATATGGTCAATCATAAAGATTGGACCCCAATGTGCATCCTTCGGGGTAGCTAACCCGCACACCGTTGAGCTAACACCTTCATTGGGTGTGCACCTCCATACATTTGCTTGCAAGCCTTTCTTACATTCATTTGTTCATTCATTAATGCATGCATTCGTTCATCATGTTCCTCGTTCATTATCTTCCACTTTACGTTACATAATGCTTTCGTTTCATTCATTAACATAACACGTAAAGCCACGGAAAGATAAACATATGTCATAAATAGGAACATCAACATACAGTATAGCATCATCATACAGGGCATCATCATACATACTTAACATACATCATGCATAAACATGCAACATCATCATCATGCCCTACATACCCTCTAAGGCCTCCAAAGGTCATCTTACATGCACCTACGGGAACTTCCACGTCAGAACTTACATCTGCACTTTCCCCGAAAGTCAGTACTTTAACTATGCTCCTCCTCGGGTACAACAACCCTATTTGGGCGTATGGACACCCTTCAGTCGCTTGGCCTCCATGCGACTGAACATCATGCGAATGGAACAATACGGATGAACACCAATGCGGATAAACACCCAGTCGTGCGAATGGACCTCATGCGGTTGAACACTATGCAAATGGACCTTATGCGAATGGACCTCATGCGGATAGACTTAATACAGATGAGTACCTATGCGACTGGGCTCTCGGTCGCATGACTCCCCATGCGACTGGCGCTCCAGTCATGCGAATGAACCTCAGACATGCGAATGAACCTCAGACGTGTGAATGAGCTCCAATTGCACTTCAATCGGCCGAATGGCCTTCAGTCGCTCGCCTAGCCCTAGCTGACGCAGAATGCAGTTCATCCCGAACCCAATCTGCCATTTTCGACCTCCAAACTCATCCAAACTCATTTTAAGCCCAAATCAACCATCCTAAATCTTAGGAATGCATACTACAATACCATTCAAGCACACACAAGCCTGAAAACATACTCCAAATGTATCACACGCAAACACACCCAAATGGGTCAAACACACACACATACAAAAACAGGTTTACTATGTGTTCCAGCCCCAAATCAGTTGAAAACGAGTAAAATAGGGGTCCTAGAACTCACACAAACTACAATAAGAGAAGAGCTTCGTCTAGACCCGTTACACGACGATTTTACACACTCGAACCAAGCTTTCTTCTTTACTTCTCCCCTTTCTCTCTTCTTTCTCTCTTTTGTTGCTGAAATGTGGGTGTGGGGAGAGGGTAAGGGCTGCCCTCTCCCTTAAATACTCCCACTCACCCGGCTTTTTCTCGTTGGCGAGTTTGGTCCCCCGACTTTGGACTTTATTTCTCTTTTTCTTCTTTCGTCGGCTTTAAAGAAAAGTATCCGGGTGTTACAAGTCCACCTCCCTTATATAGGTTTCATCCCCAAAACCTGTCATTCCTCGAACAAGCGTGGGTAATATTGTCTCATTTCTTCTTTGGTATCCTACATTGACTCGGATCCCTTCCTGTGCTTCCACTGTACACACACAAGAGGAACCACTTTATTTCTCAGCCTCTTCTCTTTTCGATCGATGATTGCCACTGGTTGCTCCACATAATTGAGTCGTTCGTCTACTTCGATATCCTCCAGTGGAACAATCATATCTTCATCTACCAAACACTTCCTTAGATGAGATACGTGGAATGTAGGATGAATTCCACATAACTCATCTGGTAACTCCAATCTATAGGCCACCTCTCCTACTCGAGCAATGATTCGGAAAGGGCCTATGTATCTCGGGCTCAACTTGCCCTACTTTCTGAACCAAATGATACCCTTCCAAGGTGAGACCTTCAACATAACCCGGTCACCCACCTAGAATTCAATCGGCCTTCGTCGTTTATCAGCATACAACTTCTGTCTATCTTTGGCTGCCTTCATGAAGGCTTTGATCCTTTCAAGCTTCTTAGTCGTAGTCTCGATCACCTCGATGCTCCCTAACTCTTTATGACCAATATCGCCCCAATAAACGGGTGTTCTGCATCTCCTACCGTATAGCATCTCATAAGGTGGCATACTAATGCTGGCATGATAGCTGTTATTGTATAAGAATTCAGCTAACGGTAAGTGGTTATCCCAACTTCCCCCAAAATCAATCACACATACCCGAAGCATGTCCTCCAATGTCTAGATGGTCCTTTCTGACTAACCATCAGTTTGGGGATGATATGTCATGCTAATATGTAACCTCGTCCCCATGGCGTCGTGGAATTTCTTCCAGAATTTGGATTTAAACCGAGTGTCACGATCAGACACAATAGACACCGGCACACCGTGACGAGTTATAATCTTCTTAATGAAAAGTTCAGCCAACCTCTCGGATGAATATGTCTCGCACATCGGTAGGAAGTGAGCACTATTCGTCAAGCGGTCAACAATCACCCATATAACATCATACCCTCTCGGAGTACGCGGTAGCTTCGTAATGAAATCCATAGTGATGTGCTCCCACTTCTATTCTGGTATATCCAAAGGTTGGATTCTCCCATACGGCTTTTGATGCTCGGCCTTCACTTGCAAGCAAGACACTTACTCACATACTCTACCACGTCATGCTTCATACTCGGCCACCAATAATCTTTCTTCATGTCTTGGTACATCTTTGTAGCACCAGGATGAATAGAATATCGAGTCTTGTGAGCTTCAACCATAATCTTCACCCGTAGATCCCCAAACCGTGGAATCCACATTCGTCCAAACCGGGTTCTAACACCAAATGTGTTTTCACCTAACTCTGCGACCAGACCTCTCATTCTTTCAGAGTTAAGATGATCTTCTTTTAGTGCCTCATCTTGAAACTCTTTGACTTGCGTCATCACATCATAGGTCATAATCAACTGGTACGCTTTCACCCGAATCGGCTCGGGCCTTTCCTTTCGACTAAGGGCATCCGCCACCACATTGGCCTTGCCCGGATGGTAATGGATCTCACAATCATAATCCTTTATAAGCTCTAACCATCTTCTCTGCCTCATGTTCAAGTCCTTCTTCTTGAAGAAGTACTTCAAGCTCTTGTGGTCAGTGAATATGGTGCACTTCATCCCGTAAAGATAGTGCCTCCAAATCTTTAGTGCAAAGACCACGGCTGCTAGCTCCAAGTCATGAGTAGGATAGTTAACCTCACGAACCTTCAAATTTCAGGATGCATAGGCTATAACCTTCCCTCTCTGCATTAACACGCAGCCTAATTCCGAGTAGGAAGCATCATAATAAACCACCAGATCTTTACTTCCATTGGGTAACGACAACACAGGAGCTTGGGTCAACCTCGCCTTCAATTCCTCCAATGCCTTCTCCTGAGCTTGACCCCACACAAACTTTACATCTTTTCGGGTCAACTTGGTTAGTGGAGAAGCGATCTTGGAAAAGTCTTGAATAAATCTTCTATAATAGCTCGCCAAACCCAAGAAACTACGGATCTCGGATGGCGTCTTTGGAGACTTCCATTGCATCACCGCTTCCACCTTTGCCAGATCCACCATAATCCCCTCTGGATTCACCACGAGACCCAAGAATTTAACTTTACGCAACCAGAACACGCACTTGGAGAACTTGGCATACAACTTCTCCCTTTTCAACGTCTCCAACACCTCTCGAATGTAACCGGTATGCTCTCTCACTCTTTGAATAAATCAGGATATCATCAATAAACACAATCACTGATTTATCCAACATCGGCCGACACACTCGGTTTATCAGATCCATAAAAGCAGCTGGCGCATTGGTCAAACCAAAAGACATAACGAGGAACTCGAAATGACTGTAACGTGTACGAAAAGCCGTTTTAGGAATATCCTGCTCTTTCACCTTTAGCTGATGGTAGCCAGATCGAAGATCTATCCTTAAAAACCAACTAGCACCTTTAAGCTGATCAAACAAATCATCAATCGTTGGTAACGGATACCGATTCTTCACCGTCAACTTGTTCAGCTCACGGTAGTCTATACACATCCTCATGCTACCATCTTTCTTCTTGACAAATAAAACCAGAGCACCCCAAGGAGATATACTCGGTCTAATAAACCCCTTATCAAGCAGCTCTTGCAATTACTCCATCAACTCTTTCATCTCAGTCGGAGCCAACCGATACGGTGCCTTGGCAACAGGTTGGGCACCCGGTACCAGATCAATCTGAAATTCAATCTTTCGGTCAGGTGGCACTCCTGATAAGTCTTCTTGGAACACGTCTGGAAAGTCACACACAACCGAAACATCGGATAGTTGTGGTGTTGGCGTTTCCATATCCTTTACATAACACAAGTAAGCGCTACATCCACGCCTCATACACTTTCCCGCTACCGCCATTGAGATTACTTTCGGGATCGTCTTGACCCGATCCCCGCAAATAGCTACCGAACTCCCGTCAGGTGCTATCAAACAAATCATCTTCTTGCGACACACTATATTCGCCTCGAAGTCCGCCAACCAATCCATCCCAAGAACCAAATTGAAACCACCTAAGGACATCACGAACGGTCTAACAGGAAACTTATGACCTTCTAGTTCCACATCACAGTCCTCTATCATCTCAGAAATCCTGGTAGACTTACCTATAGCAATTTCTATATCAAATGGCACATCAACATGTCTACTACTAACAGACAGTTTAGCATAGAAAGCAGCAGAAATAAAACTTTTACTGGCACCCGAATCAAATAACACAGAAGCCAAAGTTTGGTTCACTAAAAACGTACCAGACACAACGTCAGGGTCCGTCCTAGCCTCCTCTTATGTCATAGTGAATGCCCTGGCGCTTACCCTCGGTCCTTCACTTCCAGTCTTCTTCACCCCAGAACCCTCGGCACTCGGCTTCTTATAGTCTTTACTCATATGACCACTTTCCCCACAATTGAAGCACCTCGTACCCCTGCAATCTCTAGCCATATGACCAGGCTTTCCACACTTAAAACAAACATTCAACCCCCATCTACACTCGCCACTGTGCTCTTTCCCACATTTGTCACACTTTCTTGATCCCGTACATGATGTGGCTACACGGCGATCATCCACCCATGCCTTCTTGTTACCTGTAGAGGCATCACTCTGACCGAACCTCTTCCCTTTCCAGTGTCAATCACCATCACCCTTCCTGCTACACTTAGCCACCACCACAACAACCCTCTCATCATATAGCCTCCCTGCCAAAACAACCCTCTCATCATATAGCCTCCCTGCCAAATCCATCACCGACCTAAACGTGCTAGGTCGGGTAGCGATCATATGCTTGTGAATATCAGCCCCTGAATGTACCTCTTTATCTTTCGTGACAGAGGCGTCACCTGATCTGGCACCAGACATGCCATCTCGTTGAATTTTGTGGTGTACTGCTGGTGTGTCATCGTTCCCGTCTCCAGCTGCAGGAATTCTCTCTCAACTTTATCCATTTCTCTATAAGGGCAGAACTCCTCAATCACCAACTTCTTCAGTTCAGACCATCTCATCCTCTTGATTGCCCTGCTACCCTTGGCTTAGACTATATTGTTCCACTAGCACAAAGCCGAGTCCACAAAAGAGTGGACAGCAAACTTTACTTTCTGATCCTCCCGGCACTCGCTGATGTTCAAAACAGCTTCCATTTCTCTCACCCACCGGTGAGTAGCAGCAGCAGTGCCGTTACCATCAAAAGTAGGGGGCTTGCATCGTTAAAACGCCCCATAGTTACAGCCTCGTGCCGCCTCTGGCCCAGGCTCCTCTTCCTCCTCTTCTTCATCATCAGAAAGAACCGTTTCAGGCTCCGGTTGCTCCTGTCTTCCCGAGGACCTATTCCTCTCTTTCCTTTCTCCATCTCTCACAGCCTTAATCACTTCGGTCACCACAGACGGTAAGATTGTCTGCATGACCTGATGCACTTCTTCAACCACCGCCTCTTTCACTGAGGCTCTCAGCACTCTCATCATCACCCTTCGGATGGGGGGTCTCTGGTCACTCAGAAACCACCTTCTCAACTCTAGGCCTGCCTCTTTTGGGCCGCGATGCAGCACCAAGTCCACCACGCGAGGCTTTGGATGATCTACCACCGGCCATCCTCTATTACACACTGAAAGATTCAAACACCAACACAGTCATTCAAGGGAATAGCTCAGTTTATGTCAAGTATTGTAAGTCCCTAATTACAGTGGCCAGTTGTGATTACCACTTACTTTACTCTTCATACCCCAAGCATTACCTGTCCTGACTACATCAGTATTTAAATCTACATACAACACATAACCACATACCATGCGCACATAATACTGGTTAACACTACAAAAATACCTGATGGCACGCAGCTACTCAGATTGGCATCCCATCCCTTTCCGTCCCATTCTCAGTTTAAGTTAAGGTTTATTTTGAAAATTTACCCGTTTCACTTAAACTTTAGCTCTGATACCAACTTGTAAGGCCCCGTCCCTGGGACGCTTACAGCTGGTCGATCATCGCACATAAAACATACATTCTCATTTATCTTAAATAAACATTGCAGTGGAAACATTAAAAAATGACATTTCATTTCATTATAAAGGCTTTGCAAAATAATACATCGTTAATCAGTTACAAAATACATTGTTGCATTACATCACAAAAGCATTATATAAATGGATGCCATCCAAAAGAGCTGAGTAGCCACCCCGTGCCATCCTCAGCAACGTTACCTGCCAACTGGAAACATATAAAAGTCAGCGTTGCTGAGTGAGTTCTAGTTTTATAATAAAACATACTTTTCTTTCGTTAATATCGTTCTTTATTTACATGCGATCACACATCATACGTCTTAGATAATATCATTATTATCTTCATCATTCATTCGTTAACTTTCGTTCATTTAATGTACATCGTTAACATTCTCATTCGTTACTTTCGTTCACATTCATTCATAAATTCTTACTTTCATTCGTACGTTCCTTACTTTTATTCGTACATTCATTACATTCATTCGTACGTTCATTACATTCCTTGGTACGTTCATTACTTCCATTCGTACGTTCATTACATTCCTTCGTACGTTCATTACTTTTGATGACATGTACAATACCCCAAACATTGTGCACGAAGCGGGTAACTGAGCCTGAGGTCTTTCATAGACCTCGAACATTGGGTACGGAGTTGGCTCCGGTACCTAGGGCAAGTACATCCACCACTTATCTTTTCTCTTTCATTCTGGATCAATGCCATATGCTATACCCCGAACATTTTGCATGAAGCTGATGCTGGACCTGTGATAATTAAATCACGAACATTGTGCACGAAGCTGATCCAGTCACCTAGGGCAAGCGGAAAGGATCCCGTACATATGGTCAATCACAAAGATTGGATCCCAGTGTGCATCCTTCAGGGTAGCTAACCCGCTCACCTTTGAGCTAACACCTTCATTGGGTGTGCACCTCCATATATTTGCTTGCAAGCCTTTCTTACACTCATTCGTTCATTCATTAATGCATGTATTCGTTCATCATGTTCCTCGTTCATTATCTTCCACTTTACGTTACATAATACTTTTGTTTCATTCATTAACATAACATGTAAAGCCACGGAAAGATAAACATATGTCATAAATAGGAACATCAACATACAGTATAGCATCATCATACAAGGCATCATCATACATACTTAACATACATCATGCATAAACATGCAACATCATCGTCATGCCCTACATACCCTCTAAGGCCTCCAAAGGTCATCTTACATGCACCTACGGGAACTTCCACGTCAGAACTTACATCTGCACTTTCCTCTGAAAGTCAGTACTTTAACTATGCTCCTCCTCGGGTACAACAGCCCTACTTGGGCGTATGGACACCCTTCAGTCGCATGCCTCCATGCGACTGAACATCATGCGAATGGACCAATACGGATGAACACCAATGCGGATGAACACCCAGTCGTGCGAATGGACCTCATGCGGTTGAACACTATGCAAATGGACCTTATGCGAATGGACCTCATGCGGATGGACTTAATACAGATAAGTACCTATGCGACTGGGCTCTCAGTCGCATGACTCCCCATGCGACTGGCGCTCCAGTCATGCGAATGAACCTCAGACGTGCGAATGAGCTCCAATCACCCTTCAATCGGCCGAATGGCCTTCAGTCGGTCGCCTAGCCCTCGCTGACGCAGAATGCAGTTCATCCTGAACCCAATCTGCCATTTTCGACCTCCAAGCTCATCCAAACTCATTCTAAGCCCAAATCAACCATCCTAAACCTTAGGAATGCATACTACAACACCATTCAAGCACACACAAGTCTGAAAACATACTCCAAGCGTATCACACGCAAACACACCCAAATGGGTCAAACACACACACATACAAAAACGGGTTTACTATGTGTTCCAGCCCCAAATCAGTTGAAAACGAGTAAAATAGGGGTCCTAGAACTCACACAAACTACAATAAGAAGAAGAGCTTCGTCTAGACCCGTTACACGACGATTTTACACACTCGAACCAAGCTTTCTTCTTCACTTCTCCCCTTTCTCTTTTCTTTCTCTCTTTTGTTGCTGAAATGTGGGTGTGGGGAGAGGGTAAGGGCTGCCTCTCCCTTAAATACTCCCACTCACCCGGCTTTCTCTCATTGGCGAGTTTGGTCCCCCGACTTTGGACTTTATTTCTCATTTTTCTTCTTTCGTCGGCTTTAAAGAAAAATATCCGGGTGTTACACTTGATTTGTTTGAGAATGATAAGAAAGATGATATAGTAGTCGTGACCCAAACTTGAATCCGTTTGATATGTAAATAGTGATGATATCCAAACTAACTTTGTGTGAAGCTTCGGAGGATGTTGTAGACTGAAAGCCCCTTATAAATTGAGGTTTAGAAAGCTCGGCAGATAGGTTTCGATTGGGTTGTTGATTTGCGATGGGTAGAGAATCGAACAAAATGTTTGTTTGTTTTCAGGAGAAATTAAGAGTTCCAAATTATTAATATTTGTTAGATGGTTGTTTACGTTGGTTTAATTAGGTTATAATTATGGGTTAATGCTCGAACGAATCGTTTGATGAAGTCGACGGTTACTCGACGTGTTTAAGTTCATAACAGTTGTTTAATCTCAATTAACGACTATAATTGAGTTCGAAATACGTTTGTGAAGCGGTTGGGATTATTTGAAGTCGGAATTCGGGAAGTTTTCGAGGGTTTTGGGCCTCGTCGGAAGGTCGCCGGAGGTGGTCGGTGAGACAGCCGGAAATGCGGGGCAAAGAGAGAGAAACAGTTGAAGTTTCGGTTAATTACACAAATGATCCCTCAACTTTGAAATTCTATTATTTCATGTCTAAACTTCCATTTAAAGTTTATTCAATTGACAAATCAACCCCCTTATCTTTCTTAATTTAAGTTTTAAATAATTTTTAAGTTTAATAACTCTTATAAATTAATATTATTGATAACAATATTATTATTATTGCTATTATTCTTAGTTATTATTATTATTGTTATAATTTTATTATTATTTTTATTATTATTGTTATTATGATTATTATTTATTATGTAATAAGTAACATTATTAACTTTCAACTTAAAGAGTTAAAGACATAAGTAACCCATGAGTTTTATATTAGGCAACAATGGTCCTTATAAGAATTTAACGAAGCTAACTTTTAGTTAACCAAAAATACATGATGTTACAGGTTTGGGGTGGCCGATGGGTTACCTTGTATGGTTCTGCGTGCGTGTTTGGTGCATTGCTTGTGTGTATGTTGAGTGTATTTTGCGTATACATGTTTCTATGTGTGTATGTATTTTTTGTGTGTGTTTCTTCAATAAGTGACTGCCATTTGTAGGTAGACACATGACTTTGTACGCATGCTATATGTGGATGTATATGGTTAGGTTTTGGTACAGGTTTATTAAATTGAGTGTGTTCATCGTGGAATGTGTGTAGTTTAATTGTGTGCTCGTGATGGGTATGTATGAATAATGAATGGCTTGTGGTGTGGGTATCATAAATGTGGGTGGTGCATGGAGTGCATAATATATATACTATGTGTGTACATGTAAAGTACAGGTCGAGTGTGTATAGTATATATTATGTTTGGGTAATATATTATATGTGCATGTTTTGTTTGGGTTGTTATGCAGTTGTGATGTGTGTGCAACATATTAGTATCGTATGGGGTTTTATTATAACATGTCATACAATTAAAATATATAAAGAGTATTTTAATACATAATTTGGCATACGTTATAATTGGGTTTTGCTGTATTCGAAGTGAACTGACATATGAGTGTGTTACATGTGAAGGGAAACAACCGATAACAGACAGCGTACCCGAGTCGTGAACGTGAAACCGAACAGTGATTATTTGTACCTAATAATAATCATGTATAAACTGTAAATCCAGGTGTCGTGGAAATCTGATTTCTTGCACTTTTTATAACTTTATTTGCTATGATATTTGAGGTGAGTTTACATCCTCATTTTCATATTACTCACTCTTTTTTTGGGGGAGAAACATGTGATTTTTCAATAACGATACAATACCTTAAATTTCATAATATTGCATATACCTAAATACTATTGTGTTATATTACGCCTCTTCGGACCGTTAATATGTTACTAGCGAGGTGAATGGTTAGCCTGTTTTACAGTGTTGTGGTCGGGATTCTACTGTCGGGGCATTCATTATATTATTAATGTCAGCTTGGTCGCGACTTCACACACATAGTGACTTGTTGTAGGCTAGCTACCTACTTATATGCTTTGATTACTAAATCTAGAATTTCATTACTGTTAGTTACTGCTTTCTGATAAACCCGTAAACTCACCAGTCTTTATACTGACTTTAGCATGTTTTCTCTCAGGTCATTGATGTGGATATCTAGGAGCACGACATCCATTGCATATCATTCTCATTTACTTTTTAAACAAACTTTATGGTATAATTACATTTACATTTACTTAAATTGGTTTGGGCACGTGGTTACGCAGTTTTAACAATCGTTCAAATGTTTTCTGATTTCGCTTCCGCAATACTTAAAACATAATTGGTTTGCTCACTATTATTAAGTAACTTATGTGTTTTGTAATTATCGAGTTGTTTTGTGTAACTGATGCTTATCTGAGATCCTGGTTATGTCACACGCTTGACGGTAAAACCCCATTCGTGAAATTAATGTGTGATAATTTTTTGGGGTAATCACAAATATAAACATGTATCAAGTTAAAAGCCAGAGCATACACCGTTTTTCAAGAAAATAATTAATATTATTTTTCTTGTCTATATTACTTGTGATAAGAAAAACTTCTATGTTTAGGTTGGCAGAATAATCTGATTACTTATATTTTATACTAGCTTTAGTAAATCCGTGTATTACACGGATTGAATAAATAAAATATTAAATAAAATAAAATTTTATTAATTATAAAACGATATTTTAAAATATACGATTAAAATTACATATGAGTAAAAATTAGAGAAAATTGCATAAATGGTCCCCAAAGTTTGATCATATTGCAAGTTTGGTCCCTAAAGTTTTAAAAAGTGCAAATTTAGTCCATTGTTAAATAGTTTCAAATGTAGTCCCCACCGTTAATGTCAGTTAGTTTTAATAATGTGGGGACTAAACTTGTAATATAATCAAACCAAAAGAACTATTTGTGCAACCTATACTTATAATTAAACAAAATCATAAAATAATATAAAAAATTTCAATAAAAGATTAAAAAATCAAACAGAAAGATTAAAAAAATAAATTTAAAAATAATTTTAGATAAAAAAAGTAAAAAATCACTTAGTTTGATTTTTAAATAACAAAATGAAATATGTATTAGTTTTGATGTAAATTGTATATATGATCAAGTCATGTCAAACATTTTTAACAATATTTAATAAAGTGTTTTTAACTTTTATTAAGTGATTTTTTTTAACTTTTATTTAAATTTAATTCATTTTTTAATTTATTTGTTTTTATATTTTTATTTGATTTTTAATCTTTTATTGGACTTTTTAATTTTTTTATTCTTTTAGTTATAGATATAAGTTGCACAAATGGTCCCCGTGGTTTGATGATATTACAAGTTTAGTCCCTACATCGTTAAAAACTAACTAGCACTAACGGTGGGGACTAAATTTGCAACTCTCTACCAAATGTTTGGATTAAATTTACAATTTCAAAAACTTGAGGATCAAACTTGCAATATGGTCAAACGTTGGGGACCATTTATGTAATTTTCTCATAAAAATTATAAGTGATAAACAATGATATCAAATTTTTATCAAAGTAATGTACATGAGTTTATAATTTTAATTAAATAATCTAACGTGACAATTAAAAAAAGTAAAATGTTGACTAATCTCGTCTCGAGCAATTGTAAATGACAAAAAATATAAAATATGATAGTGTAAGTAAAAATTATATGAAAATTTACTAAAAAAAGACCCATTGAAAGAAGTTTCTATGATGCCTTTTGGTACTAATTAGAACTCACAATCATTCACATATTTAGTTGAGTTTACTATTAAACTTACGCTCACATAATAATATAACTAAGCATGGAAAATGCAAAAATAAATTAAAAGAACCTTCTAAATTCTACACTAAAAATGGCTACTATATATCTTAATAGACTTTATTAAAAAGTTCTACCTAAATAAAAAATAATATAATAAAACTGGATAAAAAAGACAACAGAAAAAAAGTTATCTAATAAATTAAAGAAATCACTTATAAAATAAAATAAAATATTTCTAACGAAATAAGAACACGTTTAAAAAATTAGTTAAAAACATTTTAAAATTTGGAAAATAATGATTTTATTGATGTAACAAATAAAAAAAGAAAAAGAGACGGTAACAAAATAAAAGACAATTGAAAATACTGATGTCTAATTTAAATACCTTTTTTAATAGTCATTTATTTTAATTTCTAAAAGCAATTCTTTGTTTTTACTAATAGTAGTTTCTATAAAAAACATATAAAAGATTATAATTGGTGTGCCTTTGAGTGGTTCTATACAATCTTAAAGGAAACATTTATGTTAGAATTATGACTTATTTTGTCTTTCAAAAAATAAAGATTTGATAAGAAGATAGTTTTTAAATTAACAAATAGAGTTTGCTAGGAGTAAAAGTAAGAAATATATGTTTTTTAGTTTAAAATAGAAGGGTTTTAATTTATATCCGGTTAATTTTGGAGGGAGTTATATTTGAAAACAAAATATGTATTTAAAAAAATTAATACAAAAATGAAAGATTGAATTATTTTAGACGGGAAAAATATTTATTGTTAAATGTCAAGATGTCATATGGTATTAGATGAGTCTAAAAAGTCACATGTGTCAACACTAATTACCCTTTTATTAGAAGAGTAGTAGGATTTAAAATTTATTTCTTTTGCATACATACACGTTCCATACGATCATCACTTTGAATGTTAGATATTATTCATTTAAATACTCAAATATTCAATTCAAAGTTTGAATGTTTGAAATATACATATTCATTCATTAATTTGAAGCAACATCCAAAAATAGACATTCTAGGATACCGTTGGTGTAAAATTCATTTCACACCAAATATCTAAATCTAAAGTCAATAATATTCATGCGTTTAAAAGGATTCTCCGATTAATTGAATCTACTCATGTTTATTAAACTATTTAAATTTAAATTATATTATATTTTCTATAATAAAAGAAGGTTTTAAGATGTCGCTTGTCACAATACAATATCTAATTTTAATTTTTCCGCTTCTCTCTACTATTAAACAAATACATTAAATACTAATATCTTCTATAATAAAAGAAGGTTTTAAGATGACACTTGGCATAATTTTACACCATCTAATTTTATTTTTCCCGCTTCTCTTTACTATTAAATAAATATATTAAATACTAATAATATTATTTAATTCCTTCTGAGATTAAAATTATTTTTTAATAAATTAAGAACGAGATGCTTTTATAAATGTAACTTCTAGATAAACAAACTTTAAAAATCTTCTATAATAAAAGAAGTTTTAAGATGACACTTATCTTTTTTATTATAAATGTAACTTTTAGACAAAATTCTACACCATCTAATTTTAATTTTCCGCTTGTCTCTCTTATTAAATAAATACATTAAATACTAATAATATTATTTAATTTCTTTTGAGATTAAAAATTATTTTTCAATAAATTAAGAACAAAATGCTTTTATAAATGTAACTTCTAGATAAACAAACTTTTAAAAATAAGAAAATTTTTAAAACAACAAACATTGTTAAAATATGAAATATTTTAAAATGTTTTTTTCCTAAATTTTTTTTATAAAACAAAATAACTAAAATTAGGAGTTATAATAAGAAAGTTTTTAATATTGATATTTTTTTTAAAAAATGTTTATTTAAAAAAAGCAATAAGGGTTTAAAAACACAATTTAAAACAATGATATCATTATTTTATTATTTATATTTTACTCATGTACAATTTCAATCATATCATAATTAATAAATTTTATCACTAACTATTTAATAATTTATTCATTCAAGTCGTATAATAAATGGGGTAATAATCTAGTTGTATTATAAATCCTTTTTTAATCTCATTACATTTATGACCTTTTTGTTTTCTTCTACAATTTCAAGTAGTACTAAAATATAAATGGAATTCTTTTTTAACTAATTAACACATGTAATTCATGCATACGTCCAGCCTTCCAAAACACCATAACTAAGAATCACCTTTAACACAACACACTAAGAGTCAAGTAAGCAATGGTTTCGAAACCGGACCGGACCGGCCGGTCCGACCGGTCCGACCGGGACCCGGTGCCTTTGCCGGTTCGGTTAGTTGGTTTTAGACCGTTTTCATCATAACCGGCCGGTTCGCGCGGTTGACCGGTCCGACCGGAACCGGCGAACCGGGTTGAACCGGTTTTTTGAATTTTTTTTATTTTAATAGAAAAATATTATTGGATATGGATTAAGGAACACCGGTTCATTAATTTGGACTATGTTTAATTGAATGATATGTATTTGGGATGTTGTTTTGGATTAAGGAACACCGGTTCGTTAATATTATACCTTATACATACACACTAAATATTTGGATTTTTTTAATATTTTTTTAAATATTTATGACGTCATCCGGTTCGTAATCCGGTCCGACCGGTCCGACCAGTGAACCTCTAGGCCGTCCGGTTCGCTTTCCGGTCCGGTTTTAAAAACATTGCAAGTAAGTATTATTTTCATTTTATCTACGATCACTCCCCATCCCCTTCCCCCCTCCCCCCTCCCCCTAAATCACTAAATCAATACTGCACCATCATGATGTGCCCCTATGAGTCGTCAAACAATAGCCTAAACTCACACAATAAATGAAAAACCTTTCTCTAGCATTTGACATCCTAAAAACTTTCAAACAGAAGACTTTGATACCATACATGAGAATCATATACACCCCACTCCAAGCTCTACTTCCCCCAATCCCTTACTTCCTCTGCCCCCCCGATCCCTCACCCGTCGTCGTCATAGTTTCCATCATACGTGGAAAGACGGTTTCACGCGAGAGAAGGCACTAGTAAAAGAACGCCAAAAGGGAAAGGTAAATAAAAGTATGAGGGGTTCAACGAACAAGAACAAGAGTTAGAAGGGGTAAATGTGACCTACCTAAAAGAAGAGGAGGTTGACTTGAACATACTGGCGCGTGTAGGAGACAGCGCGTGTAGGAGAGCGTTGGAGAGCATGACGAAGGGTATGACCAGAGAACAACTGTTAGGGTTTATGGATAGTTTAGACGGTGAGTGGTGCGGTTGCAGTGAGCGGAGGAAGGTGGTGGTCGCCGTCGACGTCGTCAACGTTTTTCCGGTGAACTGGAAAATCGAGATCGCCGTACGCCGCCGTGGTGGATCGTCGTCTCTACACTGCCGGAGTTATGTCAGGTTTTGATCCTCACTTTCGTCGTTTGGTACATTGTCTTTTGAATGAAGTTTTAGGTCAATTTATGCTGATTTTGAGCTTAGGTTTAAAGCGAGGTGCATTGTGTCTGGTTTTTTTCGTGTTTATGTCTCCAATTATTGAATCGGAATGATGTTATGTGTTTTTGAGGTTTTACTGGTTCTGATAGTGTAGATTTGTTGACGATTTCGACCTTAATTATTAATCTGGAGCTAATTAGAATGGCGTATGGTTAGAACTTAGACCTTAATTATGAATCTGAAGCAGTTTTGAAAGTAGCTTGCTGTTACAAGAAAGTTAGAGCAAGTGTTCTGTTCTTAGTACCTACATTGCTGCTACCTGGTTCATTCATGATGTTAAAGGAAGTTAGAGCAAGTGGTTCGTGTTTCATAAAGTGATAAACATGGTTGACATTTTTTGTCTTTCGATTTACGCTTTGTTGATTGGTCGTTCGATTGTGCTAATAGAAGAAATATAGGGCGAATGATGAATGTTCTAGTTTACGTGTTACTTTGGGTTGGTTCTCGGTGTTACGTTAGGTTACACGTATAGTCTAATTATATGTTACTTATATAAAATGTCACTCATACACTCTAATTATGCCAATAACGTGGGTGTTGAGTTAATCAAGTTTACATTTTACAGTCTTTTTCTGTTAAGTTCGCATCATGCTTTGTGAGAGTATCCTTAGTTGTTTACCTTATATGTCTTAAGTTAAATGTTTGTTTTAGAACGTGAATGCTATATGTTTAAAAATCGTACTGATGCTAGTGGGAGACTGAATAGAGCAATTGATTATATTATAAACTGCTCGCCCTCATTATAATTTTATGTGAAAAGTTTGAGTAGAATATAGACTGAAGATCTTCTATGTTCCAAGTTATGATGAAAACCTTACAAAAGAATCTGAATTGTGTTTTTTTATTGGGTGTGTTTTGAAAGCTGGCTTATGTTATATCTTAAAAAGACTTCTCAAACTCAAATACAACTAAGATCAAGATTAAACAAAAATGTTTTAATTAGATTTAGTATAAAATAGTATCTTTAAACATCTCGCATGGAACATTTTTAGGCATCACTGGTACCACATCATGCACTTAACATGGTTCACATCTTACGTGTTTTTAAAAGTACATCAAGATGTCTAAGGTGATCTCTTCGTATTTTGTAAAAAGATTTGTACGATGCTAAATAAGATTTTAGTTAGATTTAGTAAATTTATCATATCACTCTATTCCTACATGGAACATTTTGAGGTATTGTTGGTGCCACCACCACCATGCACTCAACATGGTTATTGAAGTATTTGAAGAGGTCTAATAAGCATATCTCTTCGTACTTGATAATAAAGTAAGATTTATATGATAATAATAAGATTTTCATTAGATTTAGTAAATTCTATCGATCATTTGTGTTGTTCCTAAATGGACATTCTGAGGCATTGGTAGTACCACCACCAAGCACTCAACTTGGCTTAGTGGTGGAGCTTGAGGAAATCTGTAGGGAGGGGGGGGATGAAAATCACGAGACCTAAATCAGAGGGGCCGGATTCTGAGGCATTGGTAGTACCACCACCAAGCACTCAATTTCATGGGAGTACCCATCTGTTCATGGGTCTGCTATCTGGGTGGATTATGTAGGACTGACCCGCTAGACACTTGTCATATACTTAGATGTCTAAGGTGATCTTTTCATTTCAGAAATTAGATTATATGATGATATTTAAATTAGATTTAGTAAATTTGTTGATCATTTGTGCTGTACCAAAAAATAGAACATTCTGAGGTATAGGCTGTTTCACCACAATACCACATGCACTCAACAAGGAATCACTTAATATGTACTACATGTTTTTGATCTATTTCAAGATGTCTAGATGATGTCTTTATATTTGGTAAAATAAGATTTATATGATGATAAATAAGATTTAGTAGATCTATCATTTGTGCTGCTCCTAAACGGAATATTCTGAGGTGTTGGCAGTACCATCACCATGCACTCAGTGTGGTTTGAATTTGTTGGTTCAGGCCCCTTTAATAACACACACAAAGATACTAAAACTCATGTATGAAAATGGTGAATTGAAGAAAAAGGATTCTGAAAAACTATGAATTGCATTCAACTAAAAAACAAAATATATATAAAGGGCGTACCTGGTGCTGCAAAGAGCTCCCGCGTTTTCGCAGGGTCCAGGGAGGGTCCGTCCCATTTAAGGGAAGATGTACGCGGTCTTTCCCCCACATTTTGTGGGGAGACCGTTTCCACGGATCGAACCTGAGACCTTCGGTCCCTTAGGAACAGCTTTTACCGCTGCGCCAAGGCCCGCCCTCTAAAAAAAAAACAAAATATATAAAACAAACTAATGCGACGTGGACGAAATGAAAGAAAATAAATCGGACTTTTCTACCCACTATTTGACTCCACAAACTAATTATAAGCCTATGACTTTGACTAATTAAACTCTAATAAACAATCAAACAAATTACCAACCCGTGACCCGTAATCTACCAAACAATGACCCGTATGCTAGACCCGTGAACGAACCGATTAATCCAACATTCACCCCCTTAATCGGTTTGTTCTCTCGTTCATAGTAGCGTGGGCTCCTCAATCAAATTTGCTTCCCTCTCCCACTTTGGACACTCGTTGTTGTAATGACCAAGTTCCCCACACTTGTAACATCTAACGTGTCTTTTATCCCGCTGGACACGTTCATTACCATCACGACTTTTCCCGGACCCACGACCTCTTCCCCGGCCACGTCCAAAGCCTCCCCGACTTGAACCGCCAACACCACAAAGTTCACAATCTTGTGATTTTTCTTTACTAGCCAACAACAAACTACCTTGAATGTCCTCAATTTTCTCAATTCCTTTTATCCGCTCCTCGTAGGCCTTCAACCTTCCAACGGCCTCGTCAAATAACATCGAGTCCAACTCGAAACATTGTTCAATCGAAGCCACGATTTGAAGAAAAGATTTAGGCATTGAATCAAGTAACCTTTTTACTAAATCAACTTCTTCAATTTCATAACCAAGACCTCTCACCTTTGAAGCCAAACCGGTAAGTTTAGTCACAAAACTATCAACCGTTTCACCCTCCTTCATACGCAAGCTTTCAAGCTCCCTTTTTAATGTTGCAAGTCGAGCCGCTCTCACCCGATCCACTCCTAAATACCGCGTCTTCAGTCCATCCCACACTTGTTTTGGGTCGGTATGACTCGCCATTTGCAAAACCATCTCCTCGGGTATAGCTTGAAACAAGAAAGCGAGGGCTTGTTTCGACTTCTTCGCATCTGGTTCTTCACCCAAGGCTCACGGTTCGACCGTCTCCCATATCCCATGAGCATCCATGATCGACTTAACTTTCACCGCCCACACCGGATAGTTTGTAGCGGTCAAAACCGGACATTGGTACGTCAATGAACCACCTTCCTTAGCAGGTACCAAAGCCATTTTTCTTTCTTCTTTTGACAGCCCCAACTCCGCCGTTCAAGCTTGTTCCGGGAGCACTCTTCCACCGATCAAGAAAACAAGGTCACAATCTCCTATCCCGTCTTCTATCACCCGCGAAACGAATCGACTCAAAGCCACCTGCTTTGATATCTTCCTGGTCGTTTTTCCCGCACCCTGGTTAGTCTCCCTCTCTTGGAAGAACAAGCTTGAGCAAGAGAAATCAGGGCTGCTATCGAGATGCTTCAACCTGCGATCAAAAACGCCTTACACCCCCTTCAACCGAACACGGCTCTGATACCAAATGTTGGTTCAGGCCCCTTTAATAACACACACAAAGATACTAAAACTCACGTATGAAAATGGTGAATTGAAGAAAAAGTATTCTGAAAAACTATGAATTGCATTCAACTAAAAAACAAAATATATATAAAACAAACTCATGCGACGTGGACGAAATGAAAGAAAATAAATCGGACTTTTCTACCCACTATTTGACTCCACAAACTAATTATAAGCCTATGACTTTGACTAATTAAACTCTAATAAACAATCAAACAAATTACCAACCCGTGACCCGTAATCTACCAAACAATGACCCGTATGCTAGACCCGTGAACGAACCGATTAATCCAACAGAATTGATATGTTTTACATGCATTTGAAGTAATTCAAGATGTCTAAAGTGATCTCTTCATTTGTGGTAAAATAAGATTTATATGATGATATATTCTTCCAAAAGGACGTTAGTTGTAAGGTCATTGCTACCTGTTTTGTGCTTACAGTTGTTTTTTCTTGACATATTCAGTCCATCTGGGATTAAGTTTAAGTCATGCAAGGATGCTGCAGTTTATCTAAGAGATCAATCTTTGATAGATGTTGCTACTCCTTTCCAAGAAGGGGAGATGAGACAGATCAGCAATGGTAGTCATATGTTTCTCAAATCTGTAAGTACAATATAAGATGACTATTTTTGCAACCATAATTTCTGTAAATATAATCAGGTTTTGTTATTTAAATATGTAGCAGATGAATAAAGTCACTGGTTCATCGACTCTTCACGAGGCAAATAATAACCTATTGTCTGGAATAAATGACTTGTATGATGTTAAAATAGCCTCCCGTATCGACTGCTTTCCATGTGGACTCACATTTGATGACATGGATGGGCTCAAGAAACACCTCGTGATTTTTCACAAGAAAACAACCCGAAAATTTGAGCTTCCAAAACAATTTCATAGTTTAGACAAGGTAACGGAACTCTTTTTGTCTTAATAATAATTAGTATTATGGAAACTAATAGTAAGTTCTGTTTTAGGCACAAACGGACTCTGGCCAGCATGCTGCTGTGGACCATGATGAACCACTGTTATGTAAAGCATCTTCTAGTTCACAGAAGATAGCGGAAGCAGAAGAACTAGTTGCCATCGTTAACGGCAATGACGATGGCAGGTTCAGGACAAAATGTACATGGTGCAACAAAGAGTTCCTTTGTGAGCTTGTTGATGCAGAAACAATGGCGGATGCAACCGGATTTATGTGCCCGGAATGCAAAGAGAAACTTTGTGGGGTTCTTGAAAGGAGTTTGTCAAAGTCTTATCAACAGTAAGTTAATTTGTTGTCATATAGTTGTAGTCCAGGTAATCTGTTAGCTTTTGTGGGAAAAAATGAATGTTTTATTTATTATTATTTAATTTTCTTGTTGTAGACAACAGTATACTCTTTTGAGTATTCTGTGTGTGGTTTCCCCTGTATGTCACAAAGAGGATGGTTTCCTATATATAATTTTAAAGGAAAAGCATATATTATCCTAATTCATTCCTATACCTGGCAATTTTGACCTAAGTGTGTAATTCGGGTTGATTTGGACATTAAATATGAAGTAATGGATCGAGTTGGGTTAAAGTAAATTTCCAAAGGGTCAAGGTGGGCAAATTTAAAAGATTAGAAAAACTCAAACGGTCTAGATGGGTGATCGAAAGTTTCTAACGGGTCAGGATGGGCTATTAGGTATCCTCGGTTCCTCACTTAACCCATATTTTCAATTTTGATTTCTGGAAGAAGCATGTTCATCAATTTTGACTCTTTGAGTATGTCCCTGTAAAGCCGTTGACCAATGTCTTCCAAAAATTATACTCTTCTCCTACACCTTGCAACAATCCAGGCAACACTCAAAGGTAAAACGATCACTTTATGAGTATTTTATATAGATTTTAATGTAATTGTAGCCTCTTGCGATTTGTTTTGCACTCAGAAGTACCGAAGCGCATGCAGTACCTGTTTCGGGTACTTGTTCGAAGCGGAAACGCCTAGGAAACGCCTAAGAAACTTTTCTAGGGCGCTTCGGTTTAGGGGGTACTGCACGGGACGTTTCATGGGAGTTTCAGTCGCGTTTCCTATTTAATTTAGGGTGTAAACCCTTTTGAACTTACGTTCCCAATTCCCAGCAATCGTGTGAAACAAGAACAAGCGGCTCCTCCAATCTCACACTAGATGAATCAGGATATGAAAATCATTTGATTATTGATAATTAATTACCTAAGAAATTTGTTTTTGAAATTTGTTTAATACTTTAATGTCTATTTTGGAAATTGTTTAATATATTTTTATTTTTTTAATATTTTTTGGGCCTACCTTTGCCGTATCCGTATCTAGAATTTTTGATATTTTCCATTCCCCGTACCCGTACTGTCCCCATACCCGTTCCGGTGCTGCATAGGTTTTGCGTTGCGTTGAACATTTGAACACTATTGGGTTTGCTGGTGATTTTTTCGGGAAGAAGTATGTTCATTGTCAGCATTGAATCGTAAAACAAGTTTTTTTTTGAATGGTAACTTTCTTATGAGTGACCCAATGTCACATCGCCCCCTGGGCGACCCTAGCCAAGATCTGCCCCAGACTATGTTGTCTGAACCGGGTCCACGCTGGATTGTCAGACTTGGTTACGGCGTTCCCCCGGAAACCGTACTGCCTCCACAAGGGTTGCCCCTCTGGAGTAACAGCCGGATGAAAACCGGGGTCGAGTTCTGAGAATCGGCCTCCGCAACCACTGGCTTAAAGGAAAATTCTCTTCATTGCTCTAAATGTCCCCAAACTGATACCAAAGAGGTTCGAACCCCTGACCTCCACTTTGGGAGGGGGAACTCTTACCACTTGGACCAAATCTGAAGGACAATCATAAAGAGTTTATGTATTGATTATTTCCATCTCATGTTTTGTTCAGTTACTTAGAAGTTGTTGAATATATCAAAGAATATGATCAGATTGTCTCTTTTTAAGATCTTCATGTTCATGTCCCTAAAATCTTCATATTCATGTTTGTAAAGGCAAGAATGCAGTTGGTAATGTATATGAGAGTTAGAGATTAAGAAATTCAAGGATTATAATTTATAAGCTTTTAATTGATGTCTTAAATCATCTGTAGACACATGTATGGATCTTAAGTAGTTATATCTCTAATTTCATGACTAATTCTTCTCATTGTCATCATACTTCTGTCATGTTTGTATCATAATGATATAATTAAAATTAACAACCTTTTATGCTGCAATTAATACCTTTTCTATGGGGTCCTAATGGGGACATCGCAGGGTGGGGGTAAGCAGGGCCAAACAGTCACGGTTAGGGCTTGCGGTCACGTTTTGATACCTAAACGTGACCGCAAGGTCTTACGGTCACGGTTTCTGTGTCTGTCTTCCGACACCTCCTGACAACAAAACGACAAATGAGCTGATAAAGTTAAAAACCGGTCACCAAACCGTCACGGTTTGGACTAACCGTGACCTCTAGGGTACGAGGTTTAGTTTAAGGTACGAGGTAGACTGTGATGTTGACAAAAGGGCTGGGATTAGCGCCTCGAACCGTCACGTGGAGGCCAAACCGTGACGGTTATGCACCAGATTTTCATCTTAAATACCTTTGAGCTTTCAACAATCGATATTTCATCCAACACTCGAAATTTTTCATCATAAATACCTTTGAGCTTTCATTCATCCAACACTCGAGATTTTTCAGCCTTCGTCATTCCAAAAACACGTTAATTCGAAAACAATGTCAGGTTCGGGAGATCATTATCAAAAGCCGAAGCTTTCAGATTTGAATGAGGTGCCACATATCGAATATTCGAACCAGGTTGAACTAGTATATGTTTTATTATAACTTATTATTTGAAATATCTAACCATTATCTTTTTTAGGAATATTATGTATACGGGAGTCACCCTCCGTGGGGGAGGAGGAAACCAACCCGTCGAACACATTTGCTCAAGAGGCGTACAACTCTTTATTTGGACCGACAGGTTACGGTGAAGGGTACATATATCCCCCTTGCAATTCTTACGGGCATGCCCCGAACACGTACCACTCACAAACAGAGCTGGATTACGGACATCCCCCGTACCAGTCAGAACTAGAAATTACACATGTGTCGGATACTTTTAATGGGAATGACACAGATGAGAGTGACGGTTCGGTTCACCTCAAAGAAAACCATGGGGACACCGCGGAGCATGATAGGGATGAGGATCGGATAAGAAAGGCTACGGTTTCTTATAAAACCGATAAAGTACGAAGAGTTTTTATTCTTTTGTTTATTTTATTTTTTATTTGTTTTATATATTGTTTTTATGTATAGCTTTATTATTTTTTCAGTATTTTGATTCTCGTGAGGACTTGGAGAAGTGGGCTAAAATGAGAGGACGCGAGCATGGGTGCATCATTGTGGTGGGTCGGTCACGGAAAAAGGATGTGGAACTATTATGCAATCGTAGTGGTGAACCTAAATTCACTGGCACAAGTAGACGCACTGGGAGCATAAAGAAAGGACGTCCCTTTAAACTCGTAGGGAAGTACGTAGGAAAGAGTGACAGTTGGATGTTAGAGGTGAGAAACGAGACGCACAACCACGATCCTGTTGTGTACGAGGAGGGCCACGCGCATCTTAGGAAGATGACCGCCGAAGAAATTGATCTTGTCGAGAAGTTACACAGGCAGCACGTGCGGCCACGACATATCCATTCAGCCGTAAGGGAGCACTTTCCCCACAGCGTCTGTGTTGTTCAAGACATATACACCACGGCCTTGATTCGCGGGGCCGACGACTCGGATCAGGTCTGGTGGCATGCGATCGGCGACGGACCGTAAGGTGGTGATACGAGGTCCTCTCTATACGAGACCCTTTGTATAGATACATTCACCGACTGATCGCCACGTCCGTTGCTGGTCGTGGGGCGGGGACCGACATGGTTAACGCCGCCGACCTTTTCTTTCTTCGGTGTGTACTCACACACCGACACTGTCACCTCGCGCATGCCCTTGCTGATTATTTTGCTAGTTATTATCACAGGCAGTCGCGAGGGGCGTTGGTGGGCGGGAACATCGTTTCCCGGATCGCTCTGGGCATAGGGTACGCGCATGCCATGTCCAGCTCCCGCTACCTCCGACTCCTGTGCGCGTGGCCGGCCGGACCACCGCCACTGGGATGAGGATCGTTCGGAGGTTCCCCGACGGCACGTGGCACCTACTCAGTAGATACCATGAGCTTGTGGCATGGGTGCCCGAGCCGTTAGTGGACCCACCCGAGTTGGCGGGGGCTGAGGTCCACCTTCAGGCTACCCACGAGCCGCTTGGTGGAGGGGAAGATCAGCCCATTCCTCCGCTGCACGACCAGGACCCGCCCCAGCATCCTCAGCGCGTGTACCATGCCGTGCGACTGCCTGCTCACGTTATCGATATGCTTCAGGACACGCGAGCCAGGGTCACGAGGCTGGGGGATATGCTGGACTGGGTCATCCAGGACATGGTCGCCGACTATGCCGCCTCCGGTGCGCCGTTATTGTCCCAGCCACCGAGGCGGTTAGGCCATGACGGTGCTGGCCCATCTGGCGAGGCGGGTCTGGTCAGGCCAGCGATCCGAAGATGACGGATTAGATAGGTATTTTGTTTGTATTTATTTCTTTTTGTATGTAAAAACTCGTTGTATATATATATATATAATATAAAAATATATATATATATATAGGATGGGGTAATTTGAGAACCCCTTCTTTATGTCAAAACCCTTTAACCCATCTTTGTACCGTTGATCTGAAAAGTAACTTTTGATCCAAGGGCCCTCATTATTTTTAATTAAAGTAATATGTTTTGCAGGTCTCATTTCATCTTTTAAGGGTAACTTGGTAATTTGAGTTATGCCTTGGACTAATAAACTGTACCAAGTTATGGTGCTCCAAAAGCAACCGTCACATCACTCAATCTTCACAACCACCCAACTTTTCAAATTTCTTCATACCCGAGAGCATTGAAATCAGTTTACAAATGAGAAGAGGGGAGATGCGAAGGCTTCGAAACATTCGTCAGTCGGTTTGTTGTTCCTTGCTCGCGTGTTCCGTAAAACCTCGACGGTAAGGTTTTAGAAGTTAGAAATTGAAATTCGATTTTTGTTTGTCTTCAAATCGGCGGAAAGCAGTGCGTAGGAAAAGCATTTTCATTTTGATTCGGAAGAAGAACGAGGAGACGAAAAAGGGGGTAAGTCCTTTAAATTGATTTCGTGATTGTAGTATGGAACTTATTTTTGTGAAAATTGGTTAATTTCGTGTTGTTAGCATCCAAAAAATTCCGACTGTAGGTATGAATTTGGTTCTGTTATTGTTCGAAATGCTGCAAACCCTAGAAAATGTGATTTCGTTTTTGTGGTAATGAGACATTTGTTTTCTTCAAATGAAACTGAGGACAACTGTTAGGTTAGGGAAGAATTCAATTTCGTAACTGTACATAGTCAACCAACACCCAAAGGTAACCTACAGATTTATCAAATTGAGTACGACCTCCATTTCAATTTTTATAATTCCGCTAAGTATGTTCCCAAACACAAAATTCCGTTTCCATTTATTGTTCTCTGTTCTTAAGTGTCAAAATTGTGGGAAGGTGACCTTTTACACGAAACAGTGGTTAATTGATTATACGTTTTGTGTGTATGTAACGGAAACCGTTCAGTGGAATTTGAGGATTCATTGTCCTACAAAAGAAAATGGAGGAGGCAACAATTGTGTAAGTGATATGATCACTAAACAGTACGTTTAAATTGAAAAATTGCATTCTTAAATATGTTATCTTTGTTTAATTCTTGGAACTAATTTACACTTTGTAATGTTTGCTAGCAATTGGTCAAACAATCGTTTTACCTTACTCAATTCTTCATTCTAAGGATGTTAACCATAAAAGAGTTTTTTTTGTTTTTTATGTAATAAGTACGTTTATACTTTGTTTTACAAAACTCCATACCTTGTTTATTTGCTATTAAACGAGCGGTGTATGTTTGTGTTAATGACTGTTTTTTGTTAAATGGAACGGAAAATAAGGTTAAAGTTCTAGAAATTGAAATTGAGGTTTTAATGGACTACACTATATATGCGTTGTATGCATAGTATGATACTCAGTTCGTAGTAAATCATCATTTTTTGTGTGATATGGTTTATTGTTTTTTAAGTTTGTATGTCGTCTCATTCTCAGGAAGTATGGTTTTTTTTTTCTTAGGTACATTTACTTTGTTGATATTGTTTAACAAATTAATGTAAAGGTTATTTTGGTAAATGAGATTCTATATTAACTATAGTAATTCATTAAATGTGACATTGTTTCAACTATTGCATATGACGCAAAGTGTTTGTAAATTTAAATTGAACTGCTGAAATGTATGTTGTAATTATATGTAAGTAAAGTTATTGTTGTAGTTAATAAAGGAAAGGGACATTTTTTATTTGAATCTTAAGATGCAATTACGTGTTGCTTTGATTTATGTTTAACTACATTCAAATTAAATGACATTATCAGGTAATTATATAATACGATTTTTCCTATTTTATTACATTTTGTAAAGTAAAAGTACTTTGAATGGACATTGTAATGCTAAATAGCTGGGGAGTTGGTGAGGAAGAAGGAATTTGATGGAACACGTTCAAATGATGAGGGCGTACAAACAGTAGCTAAGAAGAAAGTGTTATGTGGTGGGGAAGAAATTGGAGGAAAAGGTATGTCTTTGCATCAATATTCTTACAAAAAGGAAGGTTATTATATAGAAAATATTAGGTTGTGCTTTGTAGTCAAAGAAAAGTGTAGTTGTTTAGTGTAACTTATTGTAGAATGATGTAAAAACATGTACGATTTAGAGCATGGACCATTATCTGATCCTAAGAAAGTACGACATAAAGATTGTACATTCTAACATCAATTAATGTAAAATACTCTATGTAAATAAAACGTCTTAAAAAGACCTACGTTAGAACTTTGTAGTACAAAATACATTTTATGCATTGTTAGAATATAACCAAAGTGCTGTGGTTATTATTAATTTTTATAGCGTAACAAATTGTAACGTGATGTAAGAACTTGTAAGGATTTAGAAAATGTAGCATTATATGATACTAAGAAATACACCATCCAACTTGAACATTGTTATGTAATTGAAAAGAATTTTGACGGATGATAGCATAATATAATATTTGTATTAAAAAAAATTGAAAAAATAAAAGCACGACATAATAGTAGTAAATGCAGTGCAAACGTAGTCAAACAATATGATTTTTTTCATTGAGACAGTAGTTATGTGGTAACTCTATTTTTTATTTTAATTGTTACATAATGTAACATCCTATACGAACATGTACACATATCTACTCGGATAACTTTTTTACAGTACTAAAAAATTTATCTTTGACGTAGATGGTATTACAACCGTGTTGGAAAAGTTCACAGTTGCAGAATGTGAAAAAAACGAAAAAGCTTCAGTGGGAATAGAAAGAAAATTTGATCAATACAAGAATTTTAATAAAGACGTTGGTCCGAAGGTCATCAAAGGTATGTAAACTTATGTAGTTGTTATTAAATTGCTTATGACATTTTTTTTACTTCAAAATTATTCATTTTGTTTAAGTTTTAACTTTATTTTCTGCAGGTTATACTAAAAGTGATATAATAAGTCATCCATCTAAGAGCTGGAAAAAGATGGATAAAAGTTCAGTAGACATGATGGAAAAAGCGGAACAAGGTTTGTATCAAAAGATCCCTGATACATATGGATAGTTCTAACATTAATGAAAAAGTTTAAAAACTAGTATTCGTCGTAGGTTGGCAAACGATAACAACTCAGCAGCAGAATGAGGCTATGATACCAAAAAAGATGATGGAAAAGATCACGAAAGAGTCGGAAGAAAATACATTAAAAGGTTATCAACTTTCTACATCGTTAAATGCACTTTGTTAAAAAGATAATTAAATGATTAGAAAAAAATTGTTATTTAATAATGTTTATGTTATCGTAGTGCCACATAATACATCATGTTATCGTTGTGCCACATAATGGACTCTTAAATGTTTGAAATGCTTTTGATGTATTAGACAAAACCAATTGTTGTTGTCTACCTTTTGTGAAATTGGAAGAATGTAACCAATCGTAATATTAAGTTAACTGATGTAGGAATAGATAGAAAGGTAACATTGTCTACATGTCTTTCAAAAAAGATATTTGATGTATTAAATATAAGAGGTAAGTGGTTGTAAGACTTACAAAACCTGTCATATATGAATATAACTTGTTGTAAACAATACCTACAATAACGCGTCTTCGGAGGGTGAAATTGCGACAATATATATATGCTAGCCTTAAGGAACATATGTTGTATAATGAAACACATAAATTGAATACATGAAAATTAGTGAAGCTCAAATTATGTGCGTTACGGGATGTATTTGACGGCAGTTCATAAGTTGTACTTGTAATTGCAATTACATGTAATATAATGTAAATAACATTTAATTTTCATGTAATTTCATGTACAGTAGACAATTAAAAATGTGGTATATCATGTATACTGAAAACCAAAAATATAATGTAATAACATGTAAAAAGATGTACGAAAAAATGTATTACTATAAATGTAAGATGTACTGGCATGCAAAATGTAGGTTAATAATGCATGTAAAAGGACAGTATACGTATGGTAAGCTAAAAAATTAAACCAGTTTTTAATTATTAGAGGTTATTACATGTTTAAACCATTTCATTGCACTTTATTAAACATGCTTATATAAGAAATTAATATGCAGGGTACAGTAAAAAGAACATCCTTTTTAAAATAGTAATAAGATTTTTTCTACATAGAATTACTTGAATAAATTAACCCAAAAATATTAATGAAAGAAATAAAAATTTTAAAAAATAACACATTAATATAATGTTAAGTTAAAGTTGTTCGTTTCATCTTATTATGTGACGTGTGTAGTAGGGAAAATGTTAGTCTTATGTAAAAATGTAAAACATTTCTCGATTGAACATTATTGCAAATGGTTATATAAGATGACACAGACTTAGGTTGCATTTTAAAAAAAATTAACATGCACTTTTATTACCATGTAACTTCATGTAATTACCTGTAAAAATATTACACAACTTAAAAAAACCGCTTACCTGTTTCCTGAGAATTCATTTAGTGTTTCGAAGATATCAAATATAGAAAGAAAAAAAGATTCACATTATTTGAGGATATAAAAAATACATAAAAAAATTATTAGACATTGTTATATAGGCTTACAAAGACTAATGTTGCAAATTAAAAAAAAAGGAACAGCCACTTGTAATAACATATAACTTCATGTAATTAAATGTAAAACAAATACCAAAACACAAAATAAAAAAAACATTACCTGTTTATTGAAAATTCTTGTTAATGGTTTCCAAAAAACACATATAAAATTAAAAAACATTAAAAATCATTTGAGGATAAAAAAAACCATAAACACATAACATCAAATTTAAAAGATGGTTGTTACAAAGTCTTAATAATCAAATGATTGTTTGATGTATTAAGTATAAGAGGTAAGTGGGTGTAAGACTTACAAAACCTGTCCTATATGAATATAATTTGTTGTAAACAATACCTACAATAACACGTGTTCGGCGGGTGAAATTACGACAATATATATATGCTAGCCTTAAGGAACATATGTTGTATAATGAAACACATAAATTTAATACATGAAAATTATTGAAGCACAAATTATGTGCCTTGCGTGATGTATTTGACGTCACTTCATACGCTATACTGGTGATTGCAATTACATGTAATATAATGTAAATAACATGTAATTTTCATGTAATTTGATGTACAGTATAATATTAAACAAATGTGGTGGATCATGTATACTGGAAACCAAAAATATAATGTAATAACATGTAAAAAGATGTACGAATAAATGTATTACTATAAATGTAAGACGTACTGCCATGCATGTAAAAGGACAGTATACGTATGGTAAGCTAAAAAATTAAACAAGCTTTTAATTATTAGAGGTTATTACATGTTTAAACCATTTCATTGCACTTTATTAAACATCCTTATATAATAAATTAATATGCACTTTTGTTACTATGTAACTTCATGTAATTACCTGTAAAAAAATTTTACCCAACATAAAAAAACGCTTCACTGTTTCCTGAGAATTCATTTAGTGTTTTGAAAAATCAAATATAGAAAGAAAAAAAAACTTTCACATTCGTTGAGGAGATAAAAAATACATAAAAAATTATTAGACATTGTTATATAGGCATACAAAGACTTATGTTGCAATTTTAAAAAAAATGAACAGGCACTTGTAATAACATGTAACTTCATGTAATTAAATGGAAAACAAAACGAAAACACAAAATAAAAACATGCTTACCTGTTTATTGAAAATTCTTTTTAATGGTTTCCAGAAATCACATATACAATGAAAAAAACATTCAAATTCATTTGAGGATAAAAAAAAACATAAACACATAACATCAAATTTAAACAGATGATTGTTACAAAGTCTTAATAATCAAATGATATTTCATAAGACCATATGTATGCGTTGCCCCAAGACAAATCTATAAGGGAAACCAAAAACATATGGCAAAGAAACATAATGATCTAACATAACAAACAACCGTACACAAAAGATAAAAAGTCATTGAAATAGGAGAACACCTTCCGTTACCCACAGTAAGATAGTGGTAACCAAAAAAATAAACCAGATGTTTCTACGATAAACTAGAGGGTTTGGTCGGGACCTCCCGGCTTAACCTTCTTGTGGCAGTTCCTAGAATCATGGTGAGTATACTCATTACATACTTTTGCACAACCTTGGCTTCTTCATACTCTTCTCGATAGCTTTCTCCCCCGGTCCAATTAATCGTCGATTGGTGCCACATCCCTTGTTTCTAATACCTTGAGGTGCTGTTAAATTAACTTCAGCTACATCTTCAACACCAACAATCATGTTGATAACTTCGGTCCTACTCTTACAACTATTTTCTATTAACGTACATGAAATATTAATACAGCCAGTTCCCCTACATATAATTACATGTAATTACATGAAATTACATGTATTACGCACAAAGTTTTCAATGTGTGCTGATAAAGTGAAAGTCCCAAAAAACTTACAGGAAGTTTTATTTACTGCTTATAAATAAAACAATGAAACATGAAGTTAGTGTTTATAAAAAAAATTATGTTATATGTATTTAGGCCCATTACATGTTAAAATGCGTTACCACCACACTACTTATTACAACATTTGTTTATTTAAAAAAATATTACACGTAAGTACATGCAAATGTTGTTATTAAAAACAACTGCTATTAATTTGTATTTACATGTACATACATGAAAATAACATATGCAAAGCTGTTTTTTTAAGAAAAACTTCATTAAAGAACATGAAAATTTAATACAGCAACTTTCCCTTCCATATAATTACCGGTAATTACTAGAAATTACATGTATTAGGGCAGAAAATTTTGTATGTGTGCTGATAAAATAAAAGTCCAAAAAAAACTTACATGAAGTTTTAGTAACTGCTTGTAAATAAAAAAATAAAACATTTAAGCCCATTACATGTTAAAAGTCATTCCCACCACACAAAAACAACTTCAACATACATGGTACTGATAAACTCTTATGTTGGTAAAATAATCAACATTTATTTATTTTAAACAAATATTACATGTTAAAGGTCATTACCCAACAAAAAAACCACACCACATATAAATATTACAGTTCTTTTGTAAAAATACAAATGTTAAAATACAATCACAAAAAATTTTTTTAGTGGGTATAGGTAAAAGAAAATTGTAATAACTAAAGGATAAAACAAACTTTTATTTTGCTAGGGTGTTGAGTGTTGTTGAAATAACAAGTCATAACACCATAAACAACAACCCAAAAAAATATAATGTTATAGAAAAAAACTTACATAATCATTATTATGTGGGTAACTAAAAACTGACAAGCTTTTGAAGACCAATTTTATGTTTTGAATGAATATTATAAAAATTTTAAAAACATTTAATACAAATGATTAATGTCAATCAACAAACTTTAATAACAAAAAGAATAAGAAAAATAAACTTTGACATGAATAAAATAAAAAAAATTATGAAGAAGAAATACAAACACTGGAAAAAAAAGAACCAACAAAATGAAATCTAACCACGACGATCATAACCGACGTATCGCATAGGAGAAACTGAATAAACAGGGTCTCGTGGAGGGGTTTCATTAGCAGGAGATTCTTCATCATGAACACGATCCGAGTTATCCGAAATCTCGAGATGAGCATTTGTTGATGTAGGAACGGGGTTCGATACAGGTGGTTGCACACTAATGTCGACAACTTGCAATGTTTGTGAATTGGGTGTATGAGAAACATCACCGCCACCCATGAAAAAAAGGATTGAACTTGCAAATTTAGGACACAAAGGAAAATGATGGAAAATTGAAGATGGATGATATTGGTAAAGTGGTAGAATTTGATTTGGGTTAGAAAGTCTCGAAAATAAAAAGTACATGGATTTGATTGGTTGGTGGGAATGGGTTTGACATAGTACAAAAGGTACTGCCAAAAAGCATGGTATGCAAATGGAGGTTGGGTGGAAATGACCATAATACCCCTCACGAATTCCATGATGGAGGGTGATGTGTCAACTCCTGATTGGTTCTTTTGAGTTAAAGGGTTCTCATATTAATTAAGGGTTTTTCCTAGAACCCAATCCTATATATATATATATATATATATATATATATATGCAGTTTCAGTTATGATGGCTTGTATATTTGGTTGTGTTTGTTTGGTTGTGTTTCTTTCTTTCTTTGTTTTATATTTGTAATGTTGATAATATTAATTGTATTTGTTTGATAACAACTGATTTTTACGATTAGGTTAACCATGTGATAAAATAAAAACCAACTTGTTTAATAAATAATTAACACAAAAGTTACTTGTAATATGATAAATTAATAATAAACACAAACACAAACTCGTATGTTACGATTAGGTTAATCGTGTGATAAAATAAAAATAAAAATAAACTAGTATGATTACTCAAATTTAGAAAATATATACAATATTTCTGTATAATGACAACCGATTTTTACAAACTCGTAAACAAATTAAACACAAAACCGTCACATTAATAATAAATAAATACTTGTAATATGATAAATTATTAATAAACACAAAACACAAACTTGTGAGTTACGATTAGGTTAAACGTGTGATAAAATTAAAATAAAAACAAACTGTTATGATTAAAAAATATAGAAAATATATGCAATATGTCACGGTTTGGCCAAACCGTGACATATAGCCCCCAAAACCCTAATCAATTCCCCATTAATTGCATACCCAATAATTGCAATAGATCCCCAGATTAGTCTGGGCTCTAACTGTCATGGTTAGGCCTCACCGTGACAGTTAGGTCTCACACCCGACTGAACGGTCACGGGGAGCCCTAACCATGACCGTTTGAGTTGGTTTCCCCCAGAAAAATAGTGATGTGTGCAAAATTTCCCTTTCTATGGGTACATTATGTCACATTAACAGTTAAACACTTTCACAATTTAATTGACATTGGGGTTTAATTGTTCGTGTATGGTGTTGCAAACCGTGAGGCATATGAGATTAATTATTTTATTTTTAAAAAATGATTGTTTCTCTCAAAACAGAGGAAAGACTTGCCATCACCCTACCCCTCTCAGACCCTGCTTATAGTTTATTATGGTAAGACATACTGGATATGTTTGTTTGTTTGTTATTTAAAAATTGATCGTTGAGATCACCATTATGTGAAATAAAGCTTGAAGATGAAATATTTGGATCATGAATAAGCTTGTATATGTTTTCATTCATTGTTTGTTATTTGGAAATTGGAAGTAGAGGTCACAAAGTTAGAGGGTTGTGGGTTGCATGCAATGGATTGGGTCATATGTCAAAATGTTATAATATGAGTAAAAACATGTTTAGTTGGGTTAATTTGTAATCAAAATTTCTTGAAGTTTTAATTTGTTAAAAACAACTTCTTTATGTTTTAGTTTGTTAAAAACAACTTGAAATGTCCTTTTACATCCGGCTATTTTTTTTATTTTATTTTTTGTAGGTCGAACTTGTTTGTTGTAGCATAGCACATCAAACTGATTACCATATTAAGGGCCTGTTTGGTTGGGTCTGACCAAACCCGGTTAGACGTGCAAGTCTGACTCGGTCAGACGTGCCTTGTTTGGTTGCGTACGTCTTACCGGAGAAGAGGTCTGACCGAACCCCTTACTCGGTCAGACTTGAACCAACATCTGACCCGAGTCAGACGTGAAGTCGGTCTGCGGTCTTTGACGGAGAGGGTGGTGGTCGGCGACGGGGCGGTGGTCAGTGCGGTCTGTGACGGAGAGGGTGGTGGTCGGTGACGGGGGCCGTGGTCCGTGCGGTCTGTGACTGAGAGGGTGTTGGTCGGCGACGGGGCGATGGTCAGACGTGAACCCTTGCACCACCTCCTCGTTGGCATCGCTTTCTGCATCTCCGATATCGTCCACCTCCTCATTGAACCCCTTCAGACCACCTCCTTATTGCCATCGCTTTCTGCATTTTCGATTCCTTCCACTCCTTGTTGAACACCTTCAGACCACCTCCTCGTTGGTTAGGGTTTGAGTTGGTGGATGTGGCTGTTTTGAAGTGGTCAAGGATTTGGGGGGGATTTATTTTATTAATTTTCCTTTTTACAATCAAACACACTTATTGGTCCAGGCCACTTATTGGTTCAGATCAGATGTTACCAAACAGCCCCTAAACACTTTTGTTGTCAATTTGTAGCTACTGTTGGGAAGAAAAAATGTTTGTATGCTGCAACTTACAAGGAGAATTCTGGCTGATTTCAGATGTGACCCATTGTGACTCGATCCATCTTGACTCAAACCCATTTTGACCCATTTTATAAACAGATCATCTTAACCCGAACCTATTCTAACCCGAACTCGTTCTGACCCGACGCCTTGCCCGACCCGACCCACCTATTTGCTAGGTATATTCACTCCCAGTGACCATAAAACATTATCCAAAGTACAATGACTAAACTGTATTCAACAAAGTGTATTACGTTCCAAGTTTTTAGTTTTAGATTTAGTCAAGATTCTAGTTTTATCACATGGAATGATGGAAGTCATAATTGTCACACCCCAACCTTGACGGCGGAATCGTCGAGATGTGAGGGTTAAGATTGTTCACAGCCACATAACGCTATGTTTAAATGTAAATGTTAATATTATAAGTTTCAAAAGGAAATACAAACATAAGTCCCAACCATGAAATACGTTCAAACATAAATCAAAATATTACAATGTATTTATTTAACTAGGTCCACGTCCTAGTTTTATTACAAGCTTCAAAAGACCACTTAAACTTGGGGGTTACCTGAAACATGATAAAAATAAAAGGTCAACTAAAAATAGTTGGTGAGTCTCCAAGGTTTTCATACATAATATGAAAAGATTACAAGTAGCAATTCATGTCATAGGTTATAAGCTAGTAAGGTTATAGAACACATATCTTTACAATCAAACTTCGACTTGATTACAAGTATATAAGATTGATTAAGTGTATTTGGTTCCCTAGTGCACAAGCATACGGCTCCTAGGAGTCGGCAATACATCGACTTTAGCACCAATAGGCTTGTCAGGCCCAAAGATCTAAGACGTCACCAGGCTAGCAATAGTTAATGATTGTAACAAACTATGTATCTCATATAATCACTTACAACACACAAATAACCATGACAAAGTATAAAGATGAATTGCAAGTGCTTTACAAGTCTCAAACGTTTATAAGTGTATGATGTATAAGTATCATGTTTCACCCCAAAATAGTGTGAAATAAAGTAAAAAGGGGCAAGGAAAACTCACATGGCAATAAGTATAGGAATGTTGATTATTAAGAATATAGTTAAACGTTCCAACGCAGTCCTTCACAAGGTACCTAGATATATATTTATTTGCAAGCGTTGAGTTAATAATAATATTAAAGTTCTAACGAGAACTAGAGTTTCAATGGAATTGTGGGGTTTGTCCAGTAAATAAATTTATATAATGAATTTGTTTATATTTTGATTAAGTGAAAAGAATTATACTAGTTAATCATTTTTATTATATAAGAGTAATTAAGCATATTAATTGATAAGGTTTAGATATATAATGCAAATAAATCTTGTAATCTTGTGAAATAAACACATCTAATAATGAGTAAAATAACATGTTGACCAATAACAATTATTAATCTAAACTATTAGTTGAAATACGTTTATAAGTAAACCTAAAATAACTCTTGTAAATAATTTGTGAATTTATAAAATATATATTTTATCATGATTAATTTATAATTAAAGATAATATGGTGTCAAGTAATAATTTAACGATTTAACTATTATTTAAAGTCTATTTTATAAAATAACTCAAAATTTTACCTTTGTAAATAAATTGTGAAA
Organism: Flaveria linearis; assembly: GCA_024085815.1. Classification (NCBI taxonomy): domain Eukaryota; kingdom Viridiplantae; phylum Streptophyta; class Magnoliopsida; order Asterales; family Asteraceae; genus Flaveria; species Flaveria linearis. The sequence goes on from CM044001.1 coordinate 15,822,896, forward strand.
TTATAAGATAAAATATATATAATTGCAAAAATAACTATTTATAATGTTTGTTAAATAATTTTTATATAACAAATGTTAAGGTTTTTAAACAAATAAATTTTACAGAAAATGGTTAAATACTTTCGTAAAATTAAATGAATAAAACTGATTTTTTTGTAATTTTTAGAATTTTTATATAATTTTTAAGGGCCAAAAAGGCCTTTTAAAAAAAAGTGGGGGTAGCCGGGTTCGAACCTGGGACCTCCAGTGTGTAATGTACGTGTGTAACCGTGAACCAAGGGTCGTGGCCGCGGCATATCTTGGTTCTTAAATCTTAAAAGCAATGTTACCAAACAATCCCCAAATCCGGATGAACCCTAGGTTCGTTTGGATCCAAATCGAAAACCAAATCGACTATAATCAAGAAATTAAACTTGGGGCTTTTAATCCCCAAGTAAAACCGAGTGCAATGATGTGATTACCTTACTCGTTTAGATTTGATTCAGGGGTACACGGTATTTATACAAGTCGTGCCCGAAGGGAATCAAGTGGGGTGTTTTTGTGTTTGTTTCAGATGAATTTGTGGTTTGTATTCGATTATATATAGGTAGATGTTTGCTCACTTTTGATTAATTTGATTTAGTGCGATCTGAACCTGTAAAGCGGCCGACCAACGCGGGGAAGCAATCGGGATGAATCGCACTACAATTTTTAACTAATTTTGGGGCTCAGGTTCGAATATTGCACATGATGTTGTCGGGAGCGTTCAATTGTTTAAACCGAGTGGTTTTGGGTGTGGTGGCCTCGCCGCCGTTCGGCCGGAGGCGGCAAGAGACCGACGGGAAAGGGGGGGCGGTTTGGGTGGTTTTTAAATGAATTACACAAATTGTGACACCTCACAAAATCAAGCAAAGAAATTGTGGATTACTGTCACATTAGTGTGACAGTTCAGATGATACAGATGGATTTAACAAACAAATTCTTAGAAACATCCAAGATATTCCCAAATCAGAAAGGAAACCCAAGATTCTTCTTGTTGAAGATCATGTGGTGAATGAGATGGTATGAAGCAACTGTCGCTAGTAGACCGTCAATCAACATCAAGCTCGAGAACTCATCGTGTGTATTGATTAGCCTCGTGTATGTTCATAATCTGTGTATCGTGTTAACCGAATTATATTTGTGTACATGTTCTATGTGTGTTAACGATCCTTATGTATTTATCATATATATATATATATCGTTTTGGTTGAAACTCTCGTATACACGTTCGTGTTAATAAAGATCATAATAATAATAATAATAATAATCATAAAAATAATAATAATAATAATAATAACAATAATACTAATATACTAATAATACTAATACTAATAATAATAATAATGATAATAATAATAATGATAATAATAATAATAATAATAATAAGTCCGGGGGCTGTTTGATATTTTTGAAACTTAAAATGAATTTTATAACGTAAAATAACAAAAATCAAACTGCAGGGACTAAACCTGTAAAATTTCAAATTACATAACCAACCCCCGCCCAAAACCCGTGAATCCGGCAGCACTGTTCCGGCCGAAGTCCGGCAACAGCTCCGGCGACCCCAAAACCACATAAAAATCCGATTTTAATAGCCCGAATTATCACCAATCGTCTCGTGAGCAAGATTTGAACTCGATACAACCCTAAAACGCGATTAACGGTCGATTAACGACCATAAAATTTTTCCACTTTAATTCCCGAACGTTAAACGGCTACATTCCCCACTAAAACACCACTTTAACTAAATTGAATCAATCAATTCCAACTTTAACAATCTGTAAATCGAAGGCAACCTTTCATTTCATCATAATACATAAAATTAAACCAATTCGATCACCACCTCTGTCGCGACCTGCAACTCAACCAACCGCCACCCTCCGAACCTTATAACTCACAAATAACATAAGTCTTCTGATCATAAGCCTCATTATAAGCTTCCTGTACAATCAATTTGAGTTTCATCAGTGTTTGATTGCCATTCGATTTCAACCTAGTCGCGGCTCGTTCTTCTCTGTTCATACCATCAATACGTACCAAATCAGGTAATTAAAAGCATCAATACACTCGTTTATACATGGGGATCAAAAGCCCCATGAAGGCAATCGTTTACATAGTCGAGTTCGGGTCCAATTTGGGGAAATCGAACTAGGGTTCATACGAATCTGGGGGAAACCGGGATTGATCACTTAAAACCAATTGGAGCCGGGTTTTATTGCGGCCACGGCCTTTGGTTTACCGGTTAAGCATAAGTTCCCCCATCCGAGAGGTCCCGGGTTCGACCCCGGGCCACTGCATTTATTTTTTTGAAGCCTTTTAAGCCTCTAAAAATTATGGAAAAATTCTTAAAAATTATAAAAATAATTTTATAAACTGCCATTATTTTAAATATTACAAAATGATTTTCTGTACATTAATTTGTTTAAAAACCTTAAAAATATTTATAAAATATTGTTTATAAACACTAGAAATGACCAATTTTTATAAAAATAACCTCTAGATCGTGTAAAATTATGAAACAATCACGAAAATTATAGAAATCACAAATTATATAATTTCATAAAATATTTACAAATATAATTATAGATTATATTTTTACTTTAATTAATAAATTATTATTGAATCATATGATTACAAGAATACGTACATATACTTATTTCGAATAGATCAAAATACATTAATTCATTACTTGTTCAAAACCTCACAATTCAACTTAAATCCTATTATCACAAGGTATATAATCAAAGTTAAACATATATATATCTAATCGTATACGTCAAACGAACCGACTCGAATCCGACCAAATATATCTATTCGCGTTGTATACGTTTTAAAGGCTTAGTTATAATCAATAATAGGTATTGATCGTGATCGATCGTGCATTGCTTGATTCTGTGAAGTTTGCTTATTCTGTGAAATCTTGTGCATTACAACAATTCAAGGTGAGTTTCGTGGCCCCTTTTTATGCTTATACAAGTTTCAATGTTTTCAATCAAATTGGGGGAAAAGTATGCTCACCCGTTTTCAATGCTGTACATTGTATATTCTGTTTTCATACTTGGAATCAATGTGGTACTGTTTTGCATGCATACATGGTGTTATTTTATGGAAAACTCAAACAACCATTAATTCCCGGTTTGGGAACCAACGGTTAGGTATTGGTAGTACTACTGGGTTGACACCCCCACCCTCTACAGATCTGTTTAACTTGTGGGTTACCGACTACAGCTGCCAGCAAACAGGCCATGGGTGAATATATTTCGTCAGATTTATATGCATAACGTCATTAGGTTTGGTTGTCTTAAACACATGTTATGTGGTTTGTGCTTACAGTTTGATTCCACATCAAAAATCTATACAGCATCAGTTATATGTTTTAAATTTAAACCTGCGGAACTCACCAACATTATTGTTGACATTTTTGAGCATATCTTTTCAGGTGATCATAATCAAAGAGGATAGCTAGTGCTGATGCCTTAGCAGAGACCCTCAGGATTTCGTTAGTTTTGAATTTGTAATGTATATCATTTGTATTCATTTGTGAACAATGTGTATTTTGGATTTTAGAATCATAAGACTATGATAGTCGTGGAACTGACTAACCACGACACAAGTCACCATTGTGTCGGGGGACGTCATGACACGAGAAGTTTGCATGTATTATATCTCTGTATTTATACCAAGTGTTATGACGATCCCGTCCATCGCATCCTCGTGTTTCCGCTTTAAGCGAGGGTGTGACAGATTGGTATCAGAGCCTTGGTTATAGAGATTTAGGTGGAGTATTCGACCTAGACTATAACCTAAGAACCTTCATATAGAATGCATGCTAGGGATTACAAGGCAAATAGGTTAAGTATATTAAGTTTATAAACTTGATATACAGGTATATTCCTATATACCTAATAATATACAAGTATGTTCCTACATACTTGATTATATATACATACACGTGTTATCCGAACATTCCAAAGGAAGATATTATTACTCTTAGACTATCTTCTTGGGATACCTTTATGCTAGAACTTTACGCTTGTATGTGCACAACATCATAGTAATAGGAAACTTCGTGATCACACGTAGTGTTGATCTCGGATATTGAACCCGACCCTATCATAGTTATGAGTGAAATTCTGAAAGTATGACAGATATGCGGTTATCATTAGACATAATGTGCTTATATGCTTAATTGCAATTACATGCTATTATTGGAATACTGGCTCATGGACGGTGGACATCATATTATTTGTGCTTGTTGAATCTAAATAATACTATGATGTTAACTTGGGGTAAGTGAAGCTAAGGGTGATCATGCAAGGTAGATTACCGTTACGGGTGCACACGTAATTGTAATTCGCCATGCATGAACAGTCTGGCTAATCTTACCACGAGGTAACGATCATGAGTATCACACGTTTTATTCTATACCCTAGAGTGCTAAGGGTCATAATACTAGTAAGTCCTTGTTTAAGGCAATCAAAACATAAGTCCTTGTTGAAGGCAATCAAACCTTATCAAACATTTACTCAAGTCCTGTCCTACTTAGAGCCTTCATGGTATTTCCAATCACGATATTGATCTTATGAAACCTATTCTTGAGTAGGTGCTAAGGAAAATTAAGATGTTATGTAACTAGTTTAAGTATTATTCAAGGTATATCGTGGATGTGGTGGGAACGCTGCGGGGAACCCTATATATAAGCATCACCGGTATACTGAGAATGTGCTTAACCTGGGCTACATAATGATCTTAATGGACCGAAGCATAGGTTATTATGAATTAATGCATGAAATCATACGGTGACTAAAATTTCCATCTTTCTGTAGTTAGAAGATGGCACCTAAAAGAGTCACACGCAAAACCAACCAGAAGCTGAAGTACAAAACAGGAGAAGGGGTAGACCCTCAAGAGCTGGTGGTGCTCCAGCCGACAATAATCAGGAAACTGGCAATCCTGATATAGCTGCCATGATTGCTCAGCAGCTAGCTGCATTGGTACCAACCATCGTAACCCAAGTAAGCGATGCCCTGCTGAACCATCCTCTCCACGGGGATCACAACACCAACGGTCAACATGATCAAGGTGTGGTGGGTGATACTGGCAATGGCAGAACAAATGGGAATGAAACTGGCGACAACCAAATCAAACGTGGATGTACATATAAAGAATTTGTGGCTTGTAAACCCCACGAATTTGATGGGAAAGGTGGGGCGATAGCCCTGACTAGATGGCTTGAGAAAATGGAGGCCGTGATCGACATCAGTGAATGCCTCGATAGCCAGCGGATCAAGTATGTTACGTGCTCACTGCAGGGCAGAGCACTAACCTGGTGGAACACACAGGTTCAAGCTAGGGGAAGGGAATCTGCGATACAAATGACCTGGGATGAATTCAAAGCCTTGATTACCGAGGAATACTGCCCCCTCAACGAGATGCAGAAGCTTGAACATGAGTTCTGGAATCATGCTATGGTGGGGGCAGGGCATGCAGCCTATACTGACCGATTCCACGAGTTGGCTAGATTAGTTCCACACTTAGTCACCCCGGAGTCCAAGAGGATAGAAAGATACATTTGGGGACTCGCGCCTCAAATTCGGGCGATGGTAACTGCAGCTGCTCCTCCCATAATCCAGAACGCTATTCTGAAAGCGGCGCTCTCACAGACGAGATGGTAAGAACAGGAGTACTGGGTAAGGGAGCGGAGAAAAGGAAAGAGACTGGGGAAACAAGTCGGTCTGGTACTGGAAAGTTTGATAAGAGGGCCAAAACGACCAGAAACTTTGTGGCTGTGACTCAAGGGACGAAGGATTACACGGGACCGCACCCCAAGTGCAACAAGTGTAACTGGCACCACTCCCCAACAAAGCCGTGTCAGGAATGCACGAGCTGTAGACGCTTGGGTCATTGGGCGAAAGATTGTAGAATTGCGCCAAACCTGGTCACGCCCATCAATGCGGTTAACCCCGCCGGGAACGCCAGGGCATGCTACGAATGCGGAGGTCTTGATCACTTCCGAAACAAGTGTCCTCGATTGAACAGAGCACCCGGTCAACAAGGCAATAACCAGCAGCAACTGCTGGCTATAGCTGGTAATCCAGCCCAGGGAAATCAAGGAAATGCTGCAAGAGGACGTGCCTTCGTCATTGGAGCTAATGATGCCCGTCAAGATCCCAATGTCGTCACGGGTACGTATCTTCTCAACGACCACTTCGCATCTATATTGTTTGATACGGGAGCAGATAACAGCTTCATATCTTCTGATTTTGCACACATACTTGGCTTGAAACCGAGTAGGCTAAAAACAAGCTTTTCAGTAGAAATGGCCAACGGTAGATTTGTACAAGCAGATGAGATAATTAGACAGTGCTCCATAATATTAGAAAACCATGCCTTCGACATAGATTTGATACCTTTCGAGTTAGGGAGCTTCGACGTAATTGTGGGGATGGATTGGTTGGCGAAGCACAGAGCAGAGATCGTTTGTCTGGAGAAGGTAGCACGAATCCCCATGCCTAATGGGGAGGTACTCAAGATTCAAGGAGAACAACCAGGAAGAACTCTGAAGCTTATTTCCTGCATGAAGATGCGACGATGTCTACGGAAGCAGTGCTATGCACTCCTGGCTCATGATGTAGAAAAGAAGAAAGAAGGCATCAAGTTGGCAGATATTCCTGTGGTGCGAGATTATCCGGAAGTATTTCCTGATAATTGTCGGGATTACCTCCTCTACGACAGGTAGAATTTTGTATCGAGTTGGTTCCTGGAGCTACGCCGGTAGCAAGAGCACCATATCGATTAGCACCTCCGAAATGCAGGAACTCTCCAACCAACTACAAGAGCTGTTGGAGAAGGATTCATTTGGCCGAGTCATTCACCATGGGGAGCACCGGTTCTATTTGTCAAGAAGAAAGACGGGTCATTTCGTATGTGTATCGATTATCGCGAGTTGAACAAGTTGACTGTGAAAAATCGATACCCTCTGCCCAGAATTGATGATTTGTTTGATCACTACAAGGAGCTTCGTATTTCTCCAAGATTGATCTTCGTTCTGGATATCATCAACTGAGGGTTTTGAGGATGATATACCGAAAACAGCATTCAGGACTCGTTACGGGCACTATGAGTTCTTAGTCATGCCGTTCGGGCTGACTAATGCACCAGCTGTGTTCATGGATTTAATGAATCGAGTGTGCAAACCATACTTAGATAAGTTTGTAATCGTGTTCATAGACGATATACTTATCTATTCTCATTCGAAAGAAGACCACGAGAAACACCTTCGAGCAATTTTGGAATTGTTGCGGGAAGAGAAGCTTTTCGCCAAATTCTCGAAGTGTGAATTCTGGCTTCAAGAAGTGAAGTTCTTGGGTCATGTGGTTAACAAGGATGGAATCCATGTAGACCCCAGCAAGATTGAAGCGGTAAAGAATTGGGATACACCCAAACACCATCAGAAATCCGACAATTCTTAGGATTGGCCGGATATTATCGACGGTTTATTGTGAACTTTTCAAAAATCGCACAACCGTTGACCATGCTAACTCAGAAAGATAAGAAGTTTGATTGGGGACATGCACAAGAACAAGCTTTTCAAATGTTAAAGGAAAAGTTGTGCAATGCTCCAATACTGTCTCTTCCAGACGGAACAGACGACTTTGTGGTGTATTGCGATGCTTCGCATCAAGGATTGGGGTGTGTGTTGATGCAGAGAGGTAAGGTGATTGCATACGCCTCACGACAACTAAAAGTGCATGAGAAGAACTACACAACTCATGATTGGAGTTGGGCGCTGTAGTTTTTGCACTTAAGATATGGAGGCACTATCTGTATGGAACCAAATGCATCATCTATACCGACCATAAGAGCCTTCAACACATCCTAAATCAGAAAGAGCTCAACATGCGACAACGACGATGGGTAGAATTACTTAGTGACTATGATTGTGAAATCCGGTATCATCCGAGGAAAGCAAATGTGGTGGCTGATGCCCTCAGTCGTAAAGAACGCGTAAAACCATTACGTGTTCGAGCCTTGGGTTTGACTATTCAAACGAGCTTGAAAACTCAAATCCAAAATGCGCAAACTGAGGCTCTAAAAGAAGAAAACCTTGCGGGAGAAGAATTCCGAGGGTTGGATAAACAGATGAATCGCAAGGATGACGGCGTACATTACTTCATTGATCGCATATGGGTTCCCAAATGGGGAGATGTACGTACATTAGTCTTGGATGAAGCACACAAGACTCGATATTCTGTTCATCCCGGTGCAGACAAGATGTACCATGATCTGAAGGATCTGTACTGGTGGCCGGGTATGAAGAAAGACATTGCTCTATATGTGAGCAAATGCTTGACGTGTTCCAAGGTAAAGCTGAACACCAAAAACCATCGGGATTATTACAACAACCCGAAATTCCCGAGTGGAAATGGGAGAACATCACAATGGATTTTATCACCAAACTCCCGAGAACACCAAGCGGGCATGACTCGATATGGGTCAGAGTAGATCGATTAACAAAATCAGCACACTTCTTGCCTATCCGAGAAGACTATAAAATGGATAAGTTGGCAAGATTGTACATCAAAGAGGTTGTGACAAGGCATGGAGTGCCAGTGTCAATCATATCCGACCGAGACAGTCGATTCACTTCACGCTTTTGGCAAACGTTGCAGAAAGCGATGGGCACTCGACTGGATATGAGTACAGCCTATCACCCTCAGACTGACGGCCAAAGTGAACGCACAATACAAACACTTGAGGACATGCTACGTGCGTGTGCCATTGATTTTGGTAGTAGTTGGGACACTCATCTACCGTTGATAGAGTTTTCCTACAACAACAGCTATCATACTAGTATTGGGTGTGCACCATTCGAAGCGCTGTATGGCCGAAAATGTAGATCACCTGTATGCTGGGCCGAGATTGGCGAGAGTCAGCTAACAGGTCCTGAAATCATACAAGAAACAACCGATAAATTTTCCTAATCAAAGATAGACTTAAGGCTGCTCGAGATCGCCAAAAGAGCTATGCCGACAACCGTCGGAAACCGTTAGAGTTTAATGTTGGTGATCGAGTGTTACTTAAGGTCTCTCCCTGGAAAGGGATAGTTCGGTTTGGAAAGAAGGGAAGTTAGCCCCGAGATACATTGGACCATTTGAGATCACAGAGAGGAGCGGTCTAGTGGCATACCGGTTAAGGTTGCCACAAGAGCTGGGCAGTGTACATGATACTTTCCATGTATCAAACCTTAAGAAGTGTTTAGCTGACGAATCACTTCACGTGCCTATCGAAGACATCAAGATTGATCAAAGTCTCCATTTTGTGGAGGAACCTATTGAGATCATGGACAGAAAGGTCAAGAAGCTGAGACGCAGCAAGATACCTATTGTTCGTGTGAGATGGAATTCCAAACGAGGTCCAGAGTTTACATGGGAACGTGAGGATCAAATGAGACACAAATATCCTCATCTGTTCGAGGATGACACTTTTGGACCTAGCACCAGTTGAATTTCGGGACGAAATTCTCTCAACCTGGGGATACTGTGACACCTCATAAATCAAGCAAAGAAATTGTGGATTACTGTCACATTAGTGTGACAGTTCAGATGATACAGATGGATTTAACAAACAAATTCTTAGAAACATTCAAGATATTCCCAAATCAGAAAGGAAACCCAAGATTCTTCTTGTTGAAGATCATGTGGTGAATGAGATGGTATGAAGCAACTGTCGCCAGTAGACCGTCAATCAACATCAAGCTCGAGAACTCGTGTGTATTGATTAGCCTCGTGTATGTTCATAATCTGTGTATCGTGTTAACCGAATTATATTTGTGTACATGTTCTATGTGTGTTAACGATCCTTATGTATTTATCATATATATATATATCGTTTTGGTTGAAACTCTCGTATACACGTTCGTGTTAATAAAGATCATAATAATAATATAATAATAATCATAATAATAATAATAATAATAATAATAACAATAACACTAATAATACTAATAATACTAATACTAATAATAATAATAATGATAAAAATAATAATAATAATAATAATAATAAGTCCGGGGCTGTTTTGATATTTTTGAAACTTAAAAATGATTTTATAACGTAAAATAACAAAAATCAAACTGCAGGAACTAAACCTGTAAAATTTCAAATTACATAACCAACCCCCGCCCAAAACCCGTGAATCCGGCAGCACTGTTCCGGCCGAAGTCCGGCAACAGCTCCGGCGACCCCAAAACCACATAAAAATCCGATTTTAATAGCCCGAATTATCACCAATCGTCTCGTGAGCAAGATTCGAACTCGATACAACCCTAAAACGCGATTAACGGTCGATTAACGACCATAAAATTTTTCCACTTTAATTCCCGAACGTTAACGGCTACATTCCCCACTAAAACACCACTTTAACCAAATTGAATCAATCAATTCCAACTTTAACAATCTGTAAATCGAAGGCAACCTTTCATTTCATCAGAATACATAAAATTAAACAAATTCGATCACCACCTCTGTCGCGACCTGCAACTCAACCAACTGCCACCCTCCGACCTTATAACTCACAAATAACATAAGTCTTCTGATCATAAGCCTCATTATAAGCTTCCTGTACAATCAATTTGAGTTTCATCAGTGTTTGATTGCCATTCGATTTCAACCTAGTCGCGGCTCGTTCTTCTCTGTTCATACCATCAATACGTACCAAATCAGGTAATTAAAAGCATCAATACACTCGTTTATACATGGGGATCAAAAGCCCCATGAAGGCAATCGTTTACATAGTCGAGTTCGGGTCCAATTTGGGGGAAATCGAACTAGGGTTCATACGAATCTGGGGGAAACCGGGATTGATCACTTAAACCAATTGGAGCCGGGTTTATTGCGGCCACGACCTTTGGTTTACCGGTTAAGCATAAGTTCCCCCATCCGAGAGGTCCCGGGTTCGACCCCGGGCCACTGCATTTATTTTTTTGAATCCTTTTTAAGCCTCTAAAAATTATGGAAAAATTCTTAAAAATTATAAAATAATTTTATAAACTGCCATTATTTTAAATATTACAAAATGATTTTCTGTAAATTAATTTTGTTTAAAAACCTTAAAAATATTTATAAAATATTGTTTATAAACACTAAAAATGACCAATTTTTATAAAAATAACCTCTAGATCGTGTAAAATATGAAACAATCACGAAAATTATAGAAATCCAAAATATAATTTCATAAAATATTTACAAATATAATTATAGATTATATTTTTACTTTAATTAATAAATTATTATTGAATCATATGATTACAAAGAATACGTACATATACTTATTTCGAATAGATCAAAATACAATTAATTTCATTACTTGTTCAAAACCTCACAATTCAACTTAAATCCTATTATCACAGGTATATAATCAAAGTTAAACATATATATATCTAATCGTATACGTCAAACGAACCGACTCGAATCCGACCAAATATATCTATTCGCGTTGTATACGTTTTAAAGGCTTAGTTATAATCAATAATAGGTATTGATCGTGATCGATCGTGCATTGCTTGATTCTGTGAAGTTTGCTTATTCTGTGAAATCTTGTGCATTACAACAATTCAAGGTGAGTTTCGTGGCCCCTTTTTATGCTTATACAAGTTTCAATGTTTTCAATCAAATTGGGGAAAAAGTATGCTCACCCGTTTTCAATGCTGTACATTGTATATTCTGTTTTCATACTTGGAATCAATGTGGTACTGTTTTGCATGCATACATGGTGTTATTTTATGGAAAACTCAAACAAACATTAATTCCCGGGTTTGGGAACCAATGGTTAGGTATTGGTAGTACTACTGGGTTGACACCCCCACCCTCGACAGATCGGTTTAACTTGTGAGTTACCGACTACAGCTGCCAGCAAACAGGCCATGGGTGAATATATTCCGTCAGATTTATATGCATAACGTCATTAGGTTTGGTTGTCTTAAACACATGTTATGTGGTTTGTGCTTACAGTTTGATTCCACATCAAAAATCTATACAGCATCAGTTATATGTTTTAAATTTAAACCTGCGGAACTCACCAACATTATTGTTGACATTTTTGAGCATATCTTTTCAGGTGATCATAATCAAAGAGGATAGCTAGTGCGGATGCCTTAGCAGAGACCCTCAAGATTTCGTTAGTTTTGCATTTGTAATGTATATCATTTGTATTCATTTGTGAACAATGTGTATTTTGGATTTTAGAATCAATAAGACTATGATAGTCGTGGAACTGACTAACCACGACACAAGTCACCATTGTGTCGGGGGACGTCATGACACGAGAAGTTTGCATGTATTATATCTCTGTATTTATACCAAGTGTTATGACGATCCCGTCCGTCGCATCCTCGTGTTTCCGCTTTAAGCGAGGGTTTGACACAAATGGTCCCTCAACTTTCAGTTTTTAATATTTTATGCTAGAACTTTAAATTTTAAGTTTCATTAATGACAAAACAACCCCCTGCACTTTAATTCTAAGTTATTATTATTATTATTATTATTATTATTATTATTATTATTATTATAACATTATTATTATTATTATTAATATTATTATTACCATTAACATTATTGTTATTATTTTTATAATTAAACTAATATTATTATTATATTAGTTATTATTATTATTATTAGTTATTATTATTATTTTTATAGTTAAATTATTATTATTATTATTATTATTATTATTATATTATTTTATTATTTATTATTAGCAAGACTAACTTTAAATTAATTCAAAATTACAAGATGTTACAGTCTCCCCAACTTAAAAGAATTTCATCCCGAAATTAAAAATAAAACTATGCGAATAAATACGGGTATTTCTTCTTAATGTGCTCCTCACGTTCCCAAGTAAATTCAGCGCCACGCTTATTCTCCCAACGAACCTTGACAATTGGGGTTGTGGTGGTTCTAGTTTTCTTCATAATGCGATCCATAACTTCAACGGGTTTCTTGACAAAATGTAATGACTCGTCGATCTGGATGTCATCCAACGGGACATGCAGACTTTCGTCAGCCAGACACCTTCTCAAATTCGAGACATGGAACACAGGATGAATTCTACTAAGGTCGGAAGGTAATTCAAGTTTGTAAGGCACTTTCCCAATCCTTTTCAGAATCTTGAAAGGTCCTACAAATCTTGGAGCCAGTTTACCCTTCTTTCCAAAGCGAACAACACCCTTCCACGGTGAAACCTTAAGAAGAACCATCTCCCCAACTTGGAACTCCAATGGCTTACGTCGCTATCAGCATAGCTCTTTTGTCGACTTCTTGACACTTTAAGGTTTTTTCGGATGATAAAGACTTTATCGGTTGTCTCTTGTATGAGTTCAGGACCAGTGATGAAGTTTTCACCAATGTCGGTCCAGCAGATCGGTGAACGACATTTACGACCATAAAGTGCTTCGAATGATGCCATCTTGATACTCGAGTGATAACTATTGTTATACGAAAACTCCGCAAGCGGTAGATACGTATCCCAATCACCACCAAAGTCAAGGACACACAGGCGTTGCAATCCTCCAGGGTTTGGATCGTTCGCTCAGTTTGACCATCAGTTTGAGGATGGTAAGCCGTGCTTAGATCTAGTTGTGTACCCAAGAGTTCTTGGATAGACAACCATAAATATGAAGTGAAACGAGCGTCTCAGTCGGATATGATGTGTAGAGGTACCCCATGACGACTTACAATTTCATCAACGTATATATGAGCTAACCTTGATGTCTTGTAAGTGTCACGTATGGGTATAAATGTGCCGATTTGGTCAATCGGTCAACGATCACCCATATGCTATCATGTCCTCGAGAGGTTCAGGGTAGTTTAGTTATGAAGTCCATGGATATGTGTTCTCACTTCCACATAGGAACCTCGGGTTGTTCAAGTAACCCACTTGGACGTTGATGTTCGGCTTTAACCTTCGTACACGTGAGGCACTTAGCTACATAAGTCGCTATGTCTTTCTTCATTCCAGGCCACCAATATTGACCACGCAGGTCCATGTACATCTTATCAAAGCCAGGATGAATAGAATAACGAGTTTAATGAGCTTCGTTCATGACAAGAGTACGAAGATTATCACGATTTGGAGCCCAAATTCGATTCACGAAGTACATCAACCCATTAGGTTTTGTCTCTAGTTGAGTTAGAAGGTCATGCTCTAGTTCGTCCTTCATTCTTCCTTCTTGTTGAATCATTTGTTGAGCCTCCAAGATACTAGACTCGATGTCACTATCTATTCTCAAATTTTGTAGCAGTACGGTAACCTTATTAACATCTAGTCGAATTTCAGTATCGAATCCTCTCAAGGTATCAAACCACTATCGTCGATCGCGAATCTTTTGAAACGAGGTCATCTTGTTATAGACTTTACGACTTAGTGCATCGGCTACGACATTTGCCTTCCTAGGGTGGTAACGAATGTCACAGTCATAATCGCTAATCAACTCAACCCAACGACGTTGTCTCATATTGAGATCTTTTTGATTAAAAACGTGTTGAAGGCTTTTGTGATCGGTGTAGACTATACATTGCGTACCATAAAGGTAATGTCTCCAAATCTTCAAAGCAAAAACAACAGCACCAAGCTCAAGATCGTGTGTTGTGTATTCACCTCGTGAACCTTCAGTTGTCTCGATGCATAAGCTATGACCTTTCCTCGTTGCATAAGAACACAACCAAGGCCTTGTTTTGATGCATCACAATGTACGGTGAAATCATCGTTTCCATCGGGTAGGGTTAAGATAGGAGCACTGCATAGTTTGTGCTTTAACGCTTCAAAAGCTTCCTCTTGTTCGGGCCCCCACTCGAATGGTTTATTCTTTTATGTCAAGGAAGTGAGCGGCTTTGCGATCCTTGAAAAGTTGGCGATGAATCGCCGGTAATAACCAGCAAGACCAAGGAAAGAACGAATCTCGGTCGGAGTCGTGGGAACACACCAATTCTTCACAGCTTACACCTTTACAGGGTCAACGTGAATTCTTTAGCTATTCACCACATGTCCTAGAAATTGAACTTCCTCGAGCCAGAAGTCACACTTCGAGAACTTCGCGTACAATTGCTCTTTTTTCAACAACTCAAGAACTTTTCGCAAATACAGTTCATGCTCGGCGTTGGTTTTGGAGTAGATAAGAATGTCATCAATGAAGATGATCACAAACTTATCTAGATAAGGCTTGCATACTTGGTTCATGAGGTTCATGAAAACAGCAGGAGCATTAGTTAAGCCAAAAGGCATCACCGTAAACTCATAGTGCCCATAAAGAGTACGGAACGCGGTTTTTGGGATGTCATCATCATGGACTCGTAATTGATGATATCCAGAACGTAGATCAATCTTAGAGAATATAGCAGCTCCTTGAAGTTGATCAAACAGATCGTCGATGCGAGGAAGAGGATACCGGTTCTTGATGGTCAACTTGTTGAGCTCCCGGTAATCGATACACATACGGAATGATCCATCTTTCTTCTTCACAAATAAGACAGGTGCACCCCAAGGAGAAGAGCTAGGGCGGATAAACCCCTTCTCGGATAATTCCTGGAGTTGGCTAGAGAGTTCTTGCATTTCAGACGGTGCAAGTCGATATGTTGACTTAGCCATGGGGTTTGCTCCTGGTATCAGGTCAATTTTAAACTCGACTTCACGCACGGGAGGTAAACCACTAAGGTCATCGGGAAATACTTCAGGAAAGTCTCGTACAATAGGGACATCCTTAAGTTCTTTCCCTTTGACTTTGGTGTTGACTACATAGTCCAAGAATGCCGGATAACTCTTACTTAGGCACTTCCGAGCTTGAGTGCATGACATAAGCATGAGTCCTTTAGAAGTCCGTTCACCGAACACCTTCAACGTGTCCCCGGAGGGTAAGGGCATGCGAATGCACTTCTCAAAGCAAATGATCTCGGCATGGTTCTTAGATAACCAATCCATGCCAATAATGACGTCGAAACTCCCGAGCTTCATAGGAATGAGGTCGATAAGAAATTTATGGTCGTCGTGACACAATAGACAATCGTGGATGACCACGTCGATGACGATCGGTTTCCCATCGGCAACTTCAACGGTGAGAGGTCTTTCCAGATTCGTGCGGGATTTAGCAAGCGTCGGTTCGAATTCTAAGGAAACGAAACTCCTATCGGCACCCGAATCGAATAATACGTAAGCATAGGTGTCATTTATAAGAAACATACCCGTGCAGGTTTTGTAGGCACTTAATGACATAAGCAACTATGACAACCCAGAATTTTTTTTTATATAATAATTAGGTGATTTTACAATTAGTATTTATATTTTTTATTATTATTGAATAATATTAATAATAATAAAAAACAATGATAATAATAATAATATTATTATTATTAAAAATAATGTTAATAATGATAATAATAATAATAATTAAAATATTATTATTATTAATAATTTATAAGAATTTGTTAAAAATTGGATTTATAAGTCCAGGGGGAATTTCTGTAATTTTTAAAACTTAGTTTTAAAAACTTAAAACATAAAATATAAACATTTCAAACCACAGGGACCATTCTGTAAAATTAATATTTACAACCCAACCCCCCGCCCAACCCTCGATTCCCGGCGACAATCCCGGCCGCCGCCGGCGACCTTCCGACGAACACCAAACGACCTCAAAACCGGTCCATTGGAACCCACAATATATCAAAATGCTCGTGGGACAGAGTTGATCAATAATACACGCACTAATCGGGGAAAAGTTTCGATAATGGTCCACTAAACCCGACCATTTGCTTTCGGCCGACCCACCCACGAAATCGAGCATTATAACACTAAATTAATACAAATAATCGAGTATAAATACTCATTGATCGGTTCCTAATCGAATGCACCTATCAATACAATCTATAACATACAAACACTTCGAATTCGATACCTCTCTCGGCCGAAACCTGCAACTCTATCGAAACCCACCCACTGACCTCTATAACTTGCAATCGACAGAGGGCTTTTAGTCCTCACCATTGTTCAAAGCTATCCACGAAATTAATTTGATTATCATTAAGTATTCTCAACCATTGATCATCAACCGGCCGCGACCTGTTCTTCATCAAATTCAGTCCCAAATCGACACCATACAGGTAATTAGACACTCACACACACTCGAATTTTCATGGGGAACAAAAGCCCCATGATATCAGAAGCAATCGAAATCAAATTAGGCTTCAATTGGATCCAAGAACAGATCTAGGGTTTCGGGAATTTGGGAAATTGGGGATTGATTAAAGGTTGGTTTTTAAGAATTTGAAACAGGTTCTCATCGCGGCTACAAGCCTTGGTTCACTGGTTCGGGGTGTGCGTGTGCAAGTATGAGGTCTCGGGTTTGACCCCAGGTAACCTCTTTTATTTTTTTAAAGCTTTTAACCTTTTCTAAAAATATGGAAAAATTTGTAAAAATTATAAAAATAAATTCTATAAATTCTCCTTGTTTTAAATATTACAAATTATTTTCTGTAAATTTCTTTATTTAAAAACCTTAATAAATTTTTATAAAATGTTATTTATAAATGTTAAAAATACTTATTTTTAAAAATAGATTCTAATTTATGAAATAATCATAAAAACTATATAATTATTATTTACAAATGTCATACACAATTATTTTTTTATAAAATGGACACTAAATAATAATTTAAATCATTAGGTATTAACGGATACAATATATTTTATAATTACACCAAATGTTTAAAAATATTATTCTCATAAAATATATTTTAAATGGTATAGATTACTATCTTATCATTAATCGAAATACCATTTTTTTAATTATCCTTAGGTAATTATAAATTATATATTAAACCACAACATTTTCCAAAATATTTAAATATGCATATGAAATCCTTCTAATGGAATAAAAAGGTAAATAATTATTTGTAAACTTAACACTTATTAATAATTAATACATAAATAACCCTATCAAAATCTTGTAACATATATACATCTAACTTTGTTTACGTGTCACGTGTTAAACCAAACCAACCCGAACCTTACCAAATGTATTTATTCACCATGAACACATTTTAAAGACTCAATTACGATCAATAATAGGTGTTGAACGTGCTTGATCGTGCATTACCTTATTCTTTGAAGTTCTTGTTCATTTCATTTCATCAGTTCAAGGTGAGTTCCACAGCCCCTTTTACTATCTTTTCTTTTTGGGGGAGGAAACATGCAAACACTATTTTTGTCATGGTTGCCAGTATTATTGATATCGCTTGTTATGTTAGTGCGAAACGCAATTGAAAGTCCTTACAGTATCAAACCGTTAGTAACACGATTAGCGAGGTAATTTGAGTAGTACTACTGGGTCTGACAAACCCCGCCCGGGCTAGTCGCGCTAGCTTGATTGGAGGTCGAACGGGTGCTAAATTGACCTGTAACGATTGCCACGGTCGGTTAAGACGTGGTGGAAAGGCACTAAACACACACAGTCAGCTTCGGTTTGAAACACTAACTAACTTGTTTATAGGCTCGCGACCTATCGATATGCTTTATATACTAGACCATGTGAAACGCTTTTCTGACACAGTTCTGGTTGATGAAACATATGAAACGCTTTCCGGTACATTTCTAGTTGATTAAAACCTGTGGACTCACCAACTTTATGTTGACACATTTTAGCATGTTTTCTCAGGTCACAGAAACGCACAAGATTAAGAACTCAGCTAGGATGCATGCATGGCATACATCACAACACAACTGGTTTAATTTGTGAAACGCTATGATCCTTATGGTTGAAACGCATGTTGAAACAATTCACTGTTGATTTCTATATTTCAAAACGCTTCCGCAAGTCTGAAACACTCATGTTTGATTTAAACAACTAATGGTTTAATGTGATTTTTGTAACAACGGTTTTGGTGTAACTAATGCTATCTAAGATCCTGGTGTGTCACACGCCTGACGGTAAAATCCCGTTAGCGGATTTTGAGGGTGTGACAGATTGGTATCAGAGCATTAGTTATAGCGAACTAAAATGGACTTTGCATCTCATTTGCATTGCATTTTAGACTATAGCTGGATTTGCATTAGTTACACACACATAGATTACTAAGCTGTACTTATTAACTTTAGATGCCTGAGAACTGTTGCTTTAACATATTTCTGTGACACATAGATACCTGAGGAAAAGAAACTGATAACTCGTGCCTTTAATTTCTCTCTAAAGTTTTATTCTATGAACCAAAGAGATTTGTGTGACACATAGACACCTGTATTCTGGATTTCCTGGCAAAAAGCCTTCGGGCTAAGGCAAGCATATCGCATATATCTCATTGCGAGACCTGGTATGCTTACCTGGGGATTTCTGGGATGAGTGATAAACTATGGTCAATATACACAAATATCTAGGTCACATGTATCATCCTCGACTAATAAGAGGGGTGGGGAGTTCCGTTCACTCACTTCCAACAGCTACACATGATTCTTCACTCTCGGAGTTGAGGCAACGACAACCCGAATCCACCATTACCACTTGGAAACGCGAAACTCTTTTCAAACACACACGATGACAAACAAGGAGAACAACACACATTACTTCCTTGACTCGGTTCTCATGAAGCCTTACTATCGATATGAAAACAAATCCTCTATTCCTACTAGTATGAAACAAATTAATGTTATTAATAGTTATCATTCGATAGTGACTGTCGTACATTGTGAATTGAAGAATCATGTCTGGAAGGAGACCTGGACGCCCGAGAGGACACGGAAACATCAACCTGACTCAAGATGAGTTGGATGCCATCATTAATGAGCGTGTTACTAATGCGCTCACAGCCTATGAACAGATCCGCAACCAGAACCAGAACAACCAGAATCTTAATCAAGGAGGCCCAACAACCTGTACCTACAAGATGTTTATGGACTGTAAGCCTCACTCTTTCAGCGGTTCTGAAGGTGCTGTCACACTACTTCGCTGGCTAGAGAAGCTCGAATCAGTGTTCGCCATGTACAACTGTCCTGCTGGAAGTCGTGTCAAGTACGCCTCCGGCACACTGGAAGGACCAGCTTTGACATGGTGGAATTCACAGGTTCAAACTTTAGGACTTGATGCTGCTAACGGTATGCCTTGGGATGATTTCAAAACACTGATGAAAGAAGAATATTGCCCCAGAAACGAGGTCCAGAAGCTAGAAGCAGAGTTTTGGAATCTCAAAATGACTGGCTCTGAAATTGAGGAGTACACGACTCGTTCACACGAGTTGGCTACTCTATGTCCCCAAATGGTGACCCCGGCCTACAAACGGATTGAAAAGTACATTGATGGCCTAGCTTCTCAAATCCAAGCTAGTGTTATAGCTGCTGATCCTGCCACTATTCAGCAGGCTATTCGACTGGCTCACAAGCTCACTGATCAGGCAGTGGCACATGGTATCCTACCTAAACGTGGCGCCACCTCTGGACCATTCGAACACAAAAGGAAATGGGATGGTAACAACAGTAAGTCTTCAAGATCCGATCAATAACCAATCAGAAAGTTTGATTCATCTAGAAGCTTCATAAACAACAATCAGAACAACAACAATGGTCAGGGATCGAACAACTACGTTGGCAAAAACCCAAAGTGTAACAAGTGCAACTTCCATCATTATGGTCAGTGTGATCGTTTTTGTTGTCAAAGATGTGGCAAGACGGGTCATATTGCTAGGGATTGCAGGGGTGATCTAATGGCTAGGCAACAACCTCAACAACGCCAGGGCGGAGCGACTAGGGGCTGTTATGAGTGTGGTAAGGAGGGCCACTACAAGAAGGATTGCCCACAACTGAAGAATGGCAACAGGGGCAATGATGGAAACAACAACCATGGAAATGGTGCCAAAGGTCGAGTTTTTATGATTGGCTCTGGTGAGGCAAGGGATGATTAGGATGTGGTTACTGGTACGTTTCCTCTGAATGGTGGTTTTACTTCTATACTGTTTGATACCGGTGCTGATAAGAGTTTTGTTAGCATCCTAGACGTAACCTTAGTTGAAATGAAACCTAGTTACACTGTAGAATTAACTGATAGGAAACTAATTGAGGCAACTCACATCATTAAGGGATGTAAACTCAGATTATCTAGACATAAGTTAGAAATAGATCTGATGCCTGTCACACTTGGTAGTTTTGATGTAGTCGTTGGCATGGATTGGTTATCTAAAAACCAAGCCGAAATTTTCTGTCATAAGAAGTCTGGTTAATCTTACCATGAGATAACGATCATGAGTATTACAAGTTTCTATTCTATACCCTAGGGTGCTAGGATCATAATTCTAGTAAGGCCTTGTTAAGGGTAACAAAACATTACTGACACTTGCTATTACTTAAGTCCTGTCCTACTTAGAGCCTTCATGGTATTTCCAATCATTTTAAGATACATACCTCCACTTAGTATTTCGGTAACTGAGGAACTGATTGAATACTTAGAATGGAAGTGAACTACAGGAAATATAGAAGAGTGATGAAACTCATTGTACATATTCTTTGGGATGATGCTAAGGAAAATTAGGATGTCGTGTAACCGGTTTAAGCACATTCTTAGTATACGGTAATGCTTCTATACAGGGTTATTGAGGTGAGTTCAAAGCCTTGGTGATTGAATACTAGTACTTGAGGAATGAAATGCAAAAGTTAGAATTGTAAGTCTAAAATTGTGCAATAGTAGGGTTAGGTCGTGCTCTTTATACCGACAAACTCCATGAATTGACAAAGCTGATGTCATACCTTATGACATTAGACCAAATAGGATTAAGAAGGACACTAGGCAAATCTAGTGAGTAGTAGAAAGAAGTTGGAGGGTTGAACAAGCAATCTAGCGGTAAGGTAGACAAGAATGCTAATGTTGTAAACCTAGCTATGTTGGTTAATACGATTAAGCTAACATGCGTTAAACAGGGACGTTAAGAAGGTTGGAGTTCCGACCATTACCATAAGTGTGTCCTAGGTCGATTAGGACCCAAGAACAAGTTAGAAACAATCAGAATTAGGAAATGGCAATAGCTAGAAAGTAAGAACAGTTAAATTATGAGAATTATTAACCGAGGGGTCAAGACACTCAAACACAGTCGTATCCCTATTGTCAAAGTTCGGTGGAACTCCCGGCGTGGTCCTGAGTACACTTGGGAACGAGAGGACGAAATGATGCGCAAGTATCCTAACCTGTTCAAGGATGCGGTCAGTACATCTTAATTTCGGGACGAAAATTCCTCTAACAGGGGGATGATGTGACAACCCGGAATTTTTTTTTATATAATAATTAGGTGATTTTACAAATTAGTATTTATATTTTTTATTATTATTGAATAATATTAATAATAATAAAAAAACAATGATAATAATAATAATATTATTATTATTAAAAATAATGTTAATAATGATAATAATAATAATAATTAAAATATTATTATTATTAATAATTTATAAGAATTTATTAAAAATTGGATTTATAAGTCCAGGGGAATTTCTGTAATTTTTAAAACTTAGTTTTAAAAACTTAAAACATAAAATATAAACATTTCAAACCACAAGGACCATTCTGTAAAATTAATATTTACAACCCAACCCCCGCCCAACCCTCGATTTCCCGGCGACAATTCCGGCCGCCGCCGGCGACCTTCCGGCGAACACCAAACGACCTCAAAACCGGTCCATTCGAACCCCACAATATATCAAAATGCTCGTGGGACAGAGTTGATCAATAATACACGCACTAATCGGGGAAAAGTTTCGATAATGGTCCACTAAACCCGACCATTTTGCTTTCGGCCGACCCACCCACGAAATCGAGCATTATAACACTAAATTAATACAAATAATCGAGTATAAATACTCATTGATCGGTTCCTAATCGAATGCACCTATCAATACAATCTATAACATACAAACACTTCGAATTCGATTACCTCTCTCGGCCGAAACCTGCAACTCTATCGAAACCCACCCACTGACCTCTATAACTTGCAATCGACAGAGGGCTTTTAGTCCTCACCATTGTTCAAAGCTATCCACGAAATTAATTTGATTATCATTAAGTATTTCTCAACCATTGATCATCAACCGACCGCGACCTGTTCTTCATCAAATTCAGTCCCAAATCGACACCATACAGGTAATTAGACACTCACACACACTCGAATTTTCATGGGGAACAAAAGCCCCATGATATCAGAAGCAATCGAAATCAAATTAGGCTTCAATTGGATCCAAGAACAGATCTAGGGTTTCGGGAATTTGGGGAAATTGGGGATTGATTTAAAGGTTGGTTTTTAAGAATTTGAAACAGGTTCTCATCGCGGCTACAAGCCTTGGTTCACTGGTTCGGGGTGTGCGTGTGCAAGTATGAGGTCCCGGGTTCGACCCCGGGTAACCTCTTTTATTTTTTTTAAAGCTTTTAACCTTTTCTAAAAATATGGAAAAATTTGTAAAAATTATAAAAATAAATTCTATAAATTCTCCTTGTTTTAAATATTACAAAATTATTTTCTGTAAATTTCTTTTATTTAAAAACCTTAATAAATTTTTATAAAATGTTATTTATAAATGTTAAAAATACTTATTTTTAAAAATAGATTCTAATTTTTGAAATAATCATAAAAACTATATAAATATTATTTACAAATGTCATACACAATTATTTTTTTATAAAATGGATACTAAATAATAATTTAAATCATTAGGTATTAACGGATACAATATTTTATAATTACACCAAATGTTTAAAAATATTATTCTCATAAAATATATTTTAAATGGTATAGATTACTATCTTATCATTAATCGAAATACCATTTTTTTAATTATCCTTAGGTAATTATAAATTATATATTAAACCACAACATTTTCCAAAATATTTAAATATGCATATGAAATCCTTCTAATGGAATAAAAGGTAAATAATTATTTGTAAACTTAACACTTATTAATAATTAATACATAAATAACCCTATCAAAATCTTGTAACATATATACATCTAACTTTGTTTACGTGTCACGTGTTAAACCAAACCAACCCGAACCTTACCAAATGTATTTATTCACCATGAACACATTTTAAAGACTCAATTACGATCAATAATAGGTGTTGAACGTGCTTGATCGTGCATTACCTTATTCTTTGAAGTTCTTGTTCATTTCATTTCATTAGTTCAAGGTGAGTTCCACGACCCCTTTTTACTATCTTTTCTTTTTGGGGGAGGAAACATGCAAACACTATTTTTGTCATGGTTGCCAGTATTATTGATATCGCTTGTTATGTTAGTGCGAAACGCAATTGAAAGTCCTTACAGTATCAAACCGTTAGTAACACGATTAGCGAGGTAATTTTGAGTAGTACTACTGGGTCTGACAAACCCCGCCCGGGCTAGTCGCGCTAGCTTGATTGGAGGTCGAACGGGTGCTAAATTGACCTGTAACGATTGCCACGGTCGGTTAAGACGTGGTGGAAAGGCACTAAACACACAGTCAGCTTCGGTTTGAAACACTAACTAACTTGTTTATAGGCTCGCGACCTATCAATATGCTTTATATACTAGACCATGTGAAACGCTTTTCTGACACAGTTCTGGTTGATGAAACATATGAAACGCTTTCCGGTACATTTCTAGTTGATTAAAACCTGTGGACTCACCAACTTTATGTTGACACATTTTAGCATGTTTCTCAGGTCACAGAAACGCACAAGATTAAGAACTCAGCTAGGATGCATGCATGGCATACATCACAACACAACTGGTTTAATTTGTGAAACGCTATTGATCCTTATGGTTGAAACGCATGTTGAAACAATTCACTGTTGATTTCTATATTTCGAAACGCTTCCACAAGTCTGAAACACTCATGTTTGATTTAAACAACTAATGGTTTTAATGTGATGTTTTGTAACAACGGTGTTTGGTGTAACTAATGCTATCTAAGATCCTGGTGTGTCACACGCCTGACGGTAAAATCCCGTTAGCGGATTTTGAGGGTGTGACAGCAACGAATCTAAGGGAAATCCTAAGGAGATAGGGTTGAAATTTATGTACCGTTCACCACATCGTTGTTCGCCTGAGCTTGGTTTGCGTTGATGTTGAAGGCACGTCCACGAGCTTGTGGAACATTGCCCACAAGAAGAGGGCACTGGGGTCGGAAGTGACCAGGTTCCCCACAGTTGTAGCAACCACGATTTGTGACCACGGCGGCATTGTTAGGTGCACGGTGGCAAGTTGCCACCAAATGACCATATTTACCGCAATAAGTGCAGATACGACACAGTTGATTCCCCGGATGATGATACCTACACGTGTTGCACATAGGTTGAGGACCCGCATAAGCCCTTGCCACGGGCACTTGTGTTGCCGGTGTAGCCCCGGGAATACACTGTCTTTGGGGTGGCTTAGGAGCAGCCACGGCGTAGTTCCGTGCCGGTACAAACTTCCTTTTCTTGTTATCAGGCTTGACCTCCTTGACCTCCTCGGGGGTCGTCTTCTCAGTTTTTTTGGCACCCTTTGCAGATATAGTACCCGCTCGGATGTGGTTCTCCGTCAATTGGGCAGTGATGGTGATGGCTTCTTCCAAAGTTGCGGGTCGACTACCCACAACGGCATCCTGAATCTGAGGCGGCACACCCTTTATGAATTTCTCCACATTACGTGAAACAGTATCCACCATGTGTGACAGCAGTATACTCAACTCGTGATGGCGGGTAGAATACGCCAGATGATTCTCGCCATCCTGTTTTAGGTTCCAGAATTCCTCCTCTAGCTTCTGGATTTCACTTCTTGGGCAAAACTTGGCGATGGCTATGTTTTTTAATTCCTCCCAACTTAAGGCCAAGATTGCGTCGGGGCCTCGGTTTCTCTTTTCGCTGTTCCACCACGTTAAGGCCCTTTGCTGCAGCATACTGGTGGCATACCTCACCTTGAGTGCTTCGGGGCACTCACAGTTGATGAAGGTGTTCTCCATCCCTTCAAACCATTCTAAGAGACCGGTGGCACCTTCCTTGCCACTAAACTGGAAGGCTTGCATGAACTAAAGTGCTTGAAGGTGCAAGACTGGTTGTTACGGCCTTGGTTTGCACCATTTCCCCTTGGCCGTTGTTGTGGTTCGCGACGTTGGCGATCATAGTGCTGCTGATTTCAGCCACCATATTCGGGATGACCGCAGCCATTTGCCGGGCAATCATGGCGGCAAGCTTACGGTCGGATATTCCTCGGTTTCCGTGATGGCGAGACATGCTGGAAAATACGAATTGGATTAGGAACGGGTAAGAGGACAATAAGAATAGACAGTAAAGTAGAATCATGAATTATAAGGAATGTTTCAAGTCGGTAACGCATCACCATTTGGAAACGTTGACACGTCAAGGTAAATTGACCTATTTTCCTTAGAAACTTGTGTTTGACCATAGTTTATCACTCATCCTAGAAATCCCCAGGTAAGCGTAACTAGTCCCGTAGGATTTATACGAAACGCTTACCTTAGCCCGAAGGCTTTTTGCCAGGAAATCCAGAGTACAGGTGTTTATGTGTCACACAATATTTCTTAAGCTTGTGAAATCAAAACCTTGATGAGATTTATATAGATTAGACATATCGTCTAAAGATTCAAGTCTTAAGCATAAGTATACGATTCCACGTGTCGCCGAGAATAAGATTTAGAGGTTTCATGTTCGGGGAGAGTGAAGGAGTCAAATATAAGTTTTGGGAGACATGTAGCAATGTTAGGCAATCCTATGCTAAGGCATCAAATTGCACATAAGGAGACATAGATGTAGCATGTAAACCATATAATTTACAAGATAGAAATATAAATCTATAAGATTCATGTATATGCTATAGTCTAGGTCACTATTTCTAATAACCTAAATCCCTATAGTTATGGGCTCTGATACCAATCTGTCACACCCCAACCTTGACGGCGGAATCGTCGAGATGTGAGGGTTAAGATTGTTCACAGCCACATAACGCTATGTTTAAATGTAAATGTTAATATTATAAGTTTCAACAGGAAATACAAACATAAGTCCCAACCATGAAATACATTCAAACATAAATCAAACATAACATAACATTGTATTTATTTAATGTCACATCCCGGCGGAAGCATGAACGATACGGGTGGAATGTGACTAGCTTTTATCAGAGTGCATTGTTTATAGAAAAATAAACACAATCATAATATATAACATAGACATGCTTTTATTAATAATAGAGGAATTACATCTTTTACATAGGTTACAAAATTAGATGTAATTGGTTTACAACTAGATCACAGCATGTCTAGAACCTATGAAAATGAGCGTCAACATACACGCTCCCGTCAACTATATTGACGGCCAGCGTGACGCAGACCCTCCCAACTACTTCACCCCATCCATTATGAACTTCAAAGCTGAAATCAAATAAGTTACTCATTTCTTGAAAAAGTACACTTAAACCAGTTAACAAAAATGTTGGTGAGAACATAGGTTTATAGCCAGACAAATATTTTGTTGATGTATCAATTACAACCAAACCTGCTCACAACATAATCATACTGTCACGAAATAATTCACAAAATCAGATAATATTACATCCTAACCCCCATTCGGTTAGATGCATGAAAATAGTAGCAACCCTCATCCGGTTGGTACAAATATTCTCCTAAGTAGCGCTACTAACATTATCGGACGGTTCCTCATTCGAACTAATGGTTGTATCGCAAATGACAGTAAGTAACAAAAATATTTTCAAAAATAACATATCAACCCAAACAATATACTTTTTCCCTCAAAACTTTATTGAATACCAAATGGTTGAAAATGGGGCTATGTACTCACCGTGTCTTCCAACTTGAACCTATAAAATAGTTCACAATATCAGACAATTTTTCTTTAAAATTTTCAGAACCTCAGATGGAAGTATCTTTTGGAAGTTCTACCAATAATGTTATCACAAAAATTTTCACAATTATTTATACATAATTTGCTTAAAATTAATCCAAAGTCCCATAAATCATAAAAATTATCTACTATCATCCAAAAATTACCAAAAATTCATAGAATCTTATTCCAAAAGTCAGTAACATCTCATAATTTTTACAGTATCTAAATCCTAACAGATTATTTTCTATAAATTTCATAATATTCCCATAATTGCTTAAAAATAGTCTCTGTCCTTGATAAATTACCAAATTTTACAGAAGGCTTCTTATATAAACGAAAACATCATATAATTATCTCAAAGTCCAAATCATAATATATCAGTTTTTGTAATATTTACAATAATTTCTAAATTTAGCAAAAATACTTATACTGATCCAAAAATTATAAAAATTATACAATCTGTAGTAAATGATTTAATATTGTATATATATCTTTATCCAAATTTATTATTTACATTAAGTATTTATTATGATTTATTACTGCAGAATATATAAAATTACATATCTTAATTATAATAAGGAATAGAATTCTGAAATAATTCCAGAGGCTTTTATACCTCAAAAGAATCATCATGTGAATTTATAAGAATTTTCCCGACTATTTTTCATTTATAAAATAATTTATAAATTATTTATTTATCAAAACTTTATCAAGGTTTTCAGATCAGTATTTCGTATATAAGTGAGAATGTTTCAATGTTTATTCTCACAATTGCAGTTGTTTAATATTTTTCTATATTTTCTTGAATATTTACAAGATTTAATTTTGTAAATTCAAAATATATCTTTTTATCATAAGTTTCTGAGTTTTTGCAACTCATCACTTATGATTCATGAACTAAAAACTTTCAAAATTAGTTTGGTGTTTGAACACCAATTAATATATATATATATATATATAATATATGTTTTTGTAACATATATGTAAAAAGGAATTATTTTATAACCTTATGATGATGATCTTGATGGTATCTTAGCTTCTTGAACCCGAGAACAAGGCTGAGAAGGTATTGGATGATGATGGTAGGTGATGGTGGTGCGTGGTTGTGTTTGTTTGTTGTTGTGGTTGTCGGTTATTGTTATTGTTGTTTGTTGATGTTGTTGGTTGTGGTTCCAAGAGATAGAGAGGTTGTGGGATAGGTTGGTGGTGGTGTTTAGCTTTGTAACTGAGGGAGAGGGAGGCAGAAGGTGGCTGAAGGTGGTGGTGGTCGAGTGAAGGTGGTGGTGTGTGTGTATGAAGATCCGAGAGAGAGAGAGCAAAAGTGAGATGTTTGAGGTTGGTCCGATGGTTTCTTATTATGCTTAAAGGAATCATAGGGTAGTTTAGGTAAGTCACATGGAGATGTGGCGGTTTTTAAAGGCTTCAACTGAGAGCTTGCCACCTTGCTTTCTTGGTAATCATGATGGTAATGTGGTGGTGGTGTGTGAAAGCAAGAAACCCGGGAGTAAGGTTAGCGGTTTGGGATGAAACAAAGTGGAACAAGATAGCTAAAGGGTAGGACTAGAGTTTGACTTTAGAGTGTGAATATTAGGTGTAGGGTGGCGGTTTTGGTGAGATGCATGCATGGAACCGAGGGGTGCTTGGGGATTGCTATTCTCTTTTTTAAAAAATATGAAACTTAGGCTCCAAGGGTGTTAATGTTTATTTAATGAATTTGGTTATAATGGTGGTTTAGTAGTTTTGGGTGTGGGTGGTTTCGGGTGGTTCGATGGTGGTGTTTGGGTGGTTTCAACCGAGAGGTATAGGGTGATGATATGGTGGTATGTTGTGGTTTTGAGTTATTAGTTCTAGGTATAGGGTGATGATATGGTGGTATGTTGTGGTTTTGAATTATTAGTTCTAGGTTTTTGTTTTTAGGGTTTTAGGTTTAGTTTAGTTGAACTTCAATGTGTTCATACATATACATATATATATATATACCCGTAAGTATATATATATATCAGTGAGCTATATATATATATATATATCAACATTTATACTTGCATTCCGAAGATTTTCCATGTACACGTATGTAGGTAAACATGCATACGTTAAAACTTGTACATATATACTCGTATGTGTGGATTTTGGGTATATAACATACATGCATATGAGAATAACCAACTTATGTGTATGCATGCAAACATGCATACGTAAGGTTTCCATATATATGCATGTATGCAACCATGCATACGTACACCCATAATATATATATACCAAACATAAAATTAATCGTGATTGTAACATAATATAATAAAATTTTTCGACGTAATATAATGAAATAATTTTAGGGTTGTCACATTCTCCCCCCGTTAAAAGAATTTCATCCCGAAATTCATTGAAATGTGCTAAAGCTTAAATAATTATTACCTCTGAATAGGTGGGGGTACTTTTTCTTGGTTTCATCTTCTCTTTCCCAGGTGTATTCTGG
This sequence comes from Flaveria linearis, assembly GCA_024085815.1. Classification (NCBI taxonomy): domain Eukaryota; kingdom Viridiplantae; phylum Streptophyta; class Magnoliopsida; order Asterales; family Asteraceae; genus Flaveria; species Flaveria linearis. The sequence goes on from CM044001.1 coordinate 15,853,279, forward strand.
TCCTCTTTTTGCATTCCACTTAATTTTCACTATGGGAATTTTACTTCTTCTTAACTTCTTTATTTCTTTTTCCACAATGGCTATTGGTTCTTCCACAAATGCAGTTTCTTATCTACTTTGATCTCTTGAATTGGTACTTCTAAGGTTTCATTGGTTAAGCATTTCTTGAGGTTGGACACATGAAATGTGTTGTGTACTTCACTTAATTCCTGTGGTAATTCCAACTTATATGCTACAGGACCAATTCTATCAATAACCTTAAATGGACCAATGTACCTAGGGTTCAGCCTACTGGATTTTCCAAATCGAAAGATACCTTTAAAGGGTGATATTTTTAAATAGACTCTGTCTCCAACTTGAAATTCCAATGGTTTTCTCTGTTTGTCTGCATAGCTTTTCTGTTGATCACGAGCTGCTTTCAACCTGTTTTTGATCTCAGTGATTTTATCTGTGGTTTCTTGGATTAGTTCAGGACCTGTGAGTTGTCTATCACCTATTTCATTCCAGCATAGAGGTGACCTACATTTTCTTCCATATAAAGCTTTAAATGGGGCTAACCCAATACTAGAGTGATAACTGTTATTGTATGAAAATTCTATTAAAGGTAAGTGACTATCCCAATTTCCACCAAAGTCTATAGCACAAGCCCTTAGCATATCTTCTAGAGTTTGTATTGTTCTTTCACTTTTTCCATCAGTTTGTGGATGATATGCTGTACTTAAGTTTACTTGGGTCCCTAAGGCTTTTTGTAAAGTTTGCCAGAACCTAGAAGTAAATCTACCATCTCTATCTGATATAATAGATACAGGTATTCCATGCCTAGACACAATTTCCTTTATGTAGATTCTTGCTAATCTCTCAATCTTGTAATCTTCTCGGATAGGTAAGAAATGAGCTGACTTAGTTAGTCTATCTACTATAACCTAAATTGTCTCCAAATCTTTAATACAAATATTACAGCTCCTAGTTCTAGATCATGGGTGGTATAATTCTTTTCACTACCTCTAAGTTGTCTGGATGCATATGCCATCACCTTATTCTTAGAATAGATCAGAATGTCATCAATGAAGACTATAACAAATTTATCTAAGTAAGGTTTACACACTCTACTCACTAAGTCCATAAATACCGCTGGAGCATTGGCTAACCCAAATGGCATTACAAGAAACTCGTAATGTCCGTACCTAGTTCTGAATGCAGTCTTAGAAATATCGTTTTCCTATACTCTTAATTGATGATATCCAGATCTTAAATCTATTTTTGAGAAATAACTAGATCCCTGTAGTTGGTCAAACAATCATCAATCCTAGGGAGAGGGTACCTATTCTTTATGGTAACCTTATTAAGTTCCCTATAATCAATACACATTCTAAAGGTTCCATCTTTCTTTTGACAAACAGAACTGGTGCTCCCCAAGGTGATACACTAGGACTGGTGCTCCCCAAGGTGATACACTAGGACGTATGAATCCTTTATCTAGTAATTCCTGTAACTGAGTCATGAGTTCTTTCATCTCAGTTGGTGCTAAACGATAGGGTGCTTTGGCAATAGGGGCTGTTCCTGGTATCAATTCTATTTTAAATTCTACCTGGCGAGGAGGTGGTAATCCAGGTAGTTCATCAGGAAAAACATCAGCATATTCATTTACAACAGGAACACTTTTCAAATTTTCCTTATCAAGTTTTGTATCAACTATATGAGCCAAGAAAGCTAAACAATTCTTGTTTAAGCATTTCTGTTTTTTCACAAGAAATCAGTTTCACAATATTGTTTGGTCTATCACCATATATGCAGAGAATTTTGTCTTCCTTAATTAAAGGAATCTTAATCATTTTCTTATCACAAATGATTTCAGCATGATTTGTACTCAACCAATCCATTCCTACTACGATATCAAATCCTCCTAACTTAATAGGTATCAGATTTATATCAAAACAGTATTCATCTAAATTCAAGATACACTTAGGAATGATTTCATCAGCTTCAATTATTTTACTGTCAGCTAATTCTATCACATACGTGTCACGTAATTTCTCAGATGTTAGACTAAGTAATGGTCTAAAAGTATGTGAAACAAAACTACGAGTTGCTCCTGTATCAAATAATAATTTAGCGTACTCGTTATTGATAAGGAACGTACCCGTGACTACTTCGGGTTTATGACGAGCTTCGTCAGCTTGTATCACAAAGGCCCTTCCTCGAGGGTTGTTCTGGTTAGCTGGAGCCTTATCCTTTCATTGTGGACATTGGTCACGAAAATGATTTTCGCTTCCACACTGAAAGCAGACTGTTTTTGTGCTGGTAGGGTTTTTGCAGTCTCGAGAAATGTGTCCCTTCCTTTTGCAGTTGTAGCACACCACTGTCATACAGTTCCCTGTATGATATCTTTGATAGATATTACACTGTGGTGGTTTTTCTACTTTCTTCACTTGAGTTGTTCCCAAAAAGTTTCTTGGTGGAGGTCGAGTTACTCTTTTCTGGGAGCTTTCTCCAAATCTTCTTCCAGGATGGTTTTCAGTCCATTTCCTTTCTCTCCTACCTGTTGATGACCTAATGATCCATTCCTGATCATTTCATCTGTCAGACTTCCTGACAGGATTACTGCTTCCTGGAAGGTTTTGGTTCTAGCAGATTTCACTAGTCCTCTTATTTGTGGCACTAATCCCCAAATATACCTTCCTATTCTTTTTGATTCCGGGGTTATCAGATGTGGTACTAATCTGGATAATTCATTATACCTATCAGTATATTCCTGGTGTGCAGACCCTTTCATCTCTAGTGCTAAGAATTCAGCCTCTAGTTTTTCTATTTCATTATATGGGCAGTATTTTTCTATCACTAGATTTCTAAATTCATCCCAACTCAGCTTATTCATAACGTTTCTACCCCTAGTGTGTACCTCCATTTTCCACCAGGATTGTGCTTCTCCTTTAAGGGAATGGGAAGCAAACAGTGTCTTGAAGTTTTCAGCACAGTTGCTGATTTCCAAGACTCCTACCATGTCGTCTAGCCATCTTAAAGCTTGTACAGCTCCACCTTTTCCATCAAATTCTCGAGGTCTACAGGACATAAAAGTTTTGTAGGAGCATCCCTTTGAAATTCCATTTAGAATCTCCTCTTCCTGTCGTTCTTCCATATTCATGTTTTCAGGCCCTACTGGTCGGTTTGAGGTAGTTCGAAAATTTAGATTTTATTGGAGTTGGGTAACTAAGGTAGGTAGGGTAGCTTCCAGTTGTTAGGCTACTATCTGAGATATCCTATCATTGTCAGTGGTATCAGGGTTCACGGGTGTTTCTTCCTCAAGTCTGGTCCTGGGTCGTCCCACTCGAGCTGTTCTCCGGACAGGCTGAGTGTTTCTTTTTGGCGGCATGATTCACTATAGTGAATTTCAACATTAGTTATCACAAATAAATATGCTAACACAGAAATCATTTAACACAAATCAAATAAACATGTTATCACAAAAGTACATATATCAGTTAAGCTCTTATTTCTTTTATTCTAGAAAGTTAGACTATAATCCTTTAGTTCCTGTGAATCCATTTCCAGATCCTGGTGAAGATACTTTTCCTGGGTGTCTTGAGCTTTTAATGTCCTTCTGGATTTTCCAGATTCCCAGCTGTATTTTCTTAAGTTTCCGAAGAGTTTGTCGGGCGGTATTCACCTGATCCAATTCTTGTCCTTTAGTAACCTTATCATCATCTTTAGGGAAATCAGAAAATTGTCTTTCTAGATCCTCAGATTGCTTAGCTTTAAATTTATGTCCACATAGTATCTTTTTCATAGGAGTCTTAATTGTATATCCTCCTACGTGTACTGGTGCATGTCTATCATAAAATTTTGTCTTATTCTCCATTTCTGTTGGGGAAACATCCATAGCCTGCTGAGGTTCCGGTTCAGGTGTTACTTCTTTAGGGCTGCTATGGTATGAACCTTCGGAAGGGTCGGTTTCATAGCGATAACTATCTGAGTTCATACTGCACAATTTCTTAACAATGTTTCACAAAAAGTTAGTCAAATAATTATTAAGGTTTTGTTAGAATCTTAATCATAAAATCATAGAATTTCACATAATTCACATAATTCACATAAAATCATAAAATGATATTTTAGCTTATGGTTATAGCCTAGTTATTTTCTTAAAAATAACTAATTCTCTATAACCAATGGCTCTGATACCAACCTGTCATATCCCGACGGAAGCGTGAACGATACGGGTGGAATGTGACTAGCTTTTATCAGAGTGCATTGTTTATAGAAAAATAAACACAATCATAATATATATAACATAAACATGCTTTTATTAATAATAGAGGAATTACATCTTTTACATAGGTTACAAAATTAGATGTAATTGGTTTACAACTAGATCACAGCATGTCTAGAACCTATGAAAATGAGCGTCAACATACACGCTCCCGTCAACTGTATTGACGGTCAGCGTGACGTAGACCCTCCCAACTACTTTACCCCATCCATTATGAACTTCAAAGCTGAAATCAAATGAGTTACTCATTTCCTAAAAAAGTACACTTAAACCAGTCAACAAAAATATTGGTGAGAACATAGGTTTATAGCCAGACAAATATTTTATTGATGTATCAATTACAACCAAACCTGCTCCATAATCATACTGTCACAAAATAATTCATAAAATCAGATAATATTACATCCTAACCCCCATTCGGTTAGATGCTGGAAAATAGTAGCAACCCTCATCCGGTTGGTACAAATATTTTCCTAAGTAGCGCTACTAACATTATCGGACGGTTGCTCATTCGAACTAATGGTTGTATCGCAAATGACAGTAAGCAACAAAAATATTTTCAAAAATAATACATCAACCCAAACAGTATACTTTTTCCCCCAAAGCTTTATTGAATACCAAATGGTTGAAAATGGGGCTATGTACTCACCGTGTCTTCCAACTTGAACCTATAAAATAGTTCACAGTATCAGACAATCTTTTCTTTAAAATTTGCAGAACCTCAGATGGAAGTATCTTTTGGAAGTTCTACCAATAATGTTATCACAAAAATTTCCCACAAATTATTTATACATAATTTGCTTAAAATTAATCCAAAGTCCCATAAATCATAAAAATTATCTACTATCATCCAAAAATTACGAAAAATTTATAGAATCTTATCCCAAAAGTCAGTAATATCTCATAATTTTTATAGCATCTAAATCTTAACAGATTATTTTCTGTAAATTTCATAATATTCCCATAATTGCGTAAAAATTGTTTCTGTCCTTGATAAATTCCCAAAACTTTACAAAAGGCTTTTTATATAACACCAAACATCATATAATTATCTCCAAGTCCATATCATAACAGATCAGTTTTTGTAATTTTTACAATAATTTCTAATTTTAGCAAAAATAATTATACTGCTCCAACAATTATGAAAATTATAAATTCTATAGTCTCTGATTTAATATTGAATATATGATTTTATCAGAATTTATTATTTACATTAAGTATTTATTATGATTTATTTACTGCAGAACATATAAAAATCCATATCTTAATTATAATAAGGAATAGAATTCTGAAATAGTTCCAGAGGCTTTTATACCTCAAAAGAATCATCTTTTGAATTTATCAGAATTTTCCTGAATTTATTTCTATTTTTGATATTTTCTTCTATTTTTCATTTATAAAATAATTTATAAATTATTTATTTATCAAAACTTTGTCAAGGTTTCTAGATCAATATTTCAGTATATGAGTGAGCATTTTTCAATGTTTATTCCCACAATTGCAGTTGTTTAATATTTTTCTATATTTTCTTGAATATTTACAAGATTTAATTTTGTAAATTCAAAATATATCTTTTTATCATAAGTTTCGGAGTTTTTGCAACTCATCACTTATGATTCATGAACTAAAAACTTTCAAAATTGGTTTTGGTATTTGAACACCAATTAATATATATATATATATATATATATATATATATATATATATATATGTTTTTGTAACATATATGTAAAAAGGAATTATTTTATAACCTTATGATGATGATCTTGATGGTATCTTAGTTTCTTGAACCCAAGAACAAGGCTGTGAAGGTCGTGGATGATGATGGTAGGTGATGGTGGTGCGTGGTTGTGTTTGTTTGTTGTTGTGGTTGTCTGTTATTGTTATTGTTGTTTGTTGATGTTATTGGTTGTGGTTCCGAGAGATAGAGAGGTTGTAGGATAGGTTGGTGGTGGTGTTTAGCTTTGTAACCGAGGGAGAGGGAGGCAGAAGGTGGCTGAAGGTGGTGGTGGTCGAGTGAAGGTGGTGGTGTGTGTGTATAAAGATCCGAGAGAGAGAGAGAGCAAAAGTGAGATGTTTAAGGTTGGTCCAATGGTTTCTTATTATGCTTAAAGGAATCATAGGGTAGTTTAGGTGAGTCAGATGGAGATGTGGCGGTTTCTAAAGGCTTCAACCGAGAGCTTGCCACCTTGCTTTCTTGGTAATCATGATGGTAATGTGGTGGCGGTTTTGTGGTGTGTGAAAGCAAGAAACCCGGGAGTAAGGTTGGCGGTTTGGGGATGAAACAAAGTGGAACAAGATAGCTAAAGGGTAGGACTAGAGTTTGACTTTAGAGTGTGAATATTAGGTGTAGGGTGGCGGTTTTGGTGAGATGCATGCATGGAACCGAGGGGTGCTTGGGGATTGCTATTCTCTTTTTTAAAAAATATGAAACTTGGGCTCCAAGGGTGTTAATGTTTATTTAATGAATTTGGTTTATAATGGTGGTTTAGTAGTTTTGGGTGTGGTTGGTTTTGGGTGGTTTGATGGTAGTGTTTGGGTGGTTTCAACCGAGAGGTATAGGGTGATGATATGGTGGTATGTTGTGGTTTGAATTATTAGTTCTAGGTTTTTGTTTTTAGGGTTTTAGGTTTAGTTTAGTTTAACTTCAATGTGTTCATACATATACATATGTATATACCTGTAAGTATATATATATATCAGTGAGCTATATATATATATATATCAACATTTATACTTGCATTCCAAAGATTTTCCATGTACACGTATGTAGGTAAACATGCATACGTAAAAACTTGTACATATATACTCGTATGTGTGGATTTTGGGTATATAACATACATGCATTTGAGAATAACCAACTTATGTGTATGCATGCAAACATGCATACGTAAGGTTTCCATATATATGCATGTATGCAACCATGCATACGTACACCCATAATATATATACCAAACATAACATTAATCGTGATTGTAACATAATATAATAAAATTTTTCGACTTAATATAATGAAATAATTTTAGGGTTGTCACATTTAACTATGTCCACATCCTAGTTTTATTGCAAGCTTCAAAAGACCACTTTAAACTTAGGGGTTACCTGAAACATGATAAAAATAAAAGGTCAACTAAAAATAGTTGGTGAGTCTCCAAGGTTTTCATACATAATATGAAAAGATTACAAGTAGCAATTCATGTCATAGGTTATAAGCTAGTAAGGTTATAGAACACATATCTTTACAATCAAATCTCGACTTGATTACAAGTATATAAGATTGGCTAAGTGTATTTGGTTCGCTAGTGCACAAGCATACGACTCCTAGGAGTCGGCAATACATCGACTTTAGCACCAAATAGGCTTGTCAGGCCCAAAGATCTAAGACGTCGTGTGACAACCCAGAAAAATTCGTGATTTATTTCGTGTGGTATTTATATGATTTTTATATTTTATTATTATTATTATTATTAATTTAATAATAATATTGATAATAAAAATAATAATAACAATAATAATAATATTGTTGATAGTGATAATAATGATAATAATAATAATAATAGTGTTGTATTAAACAAAATTATTTATATAAGTTTATTTAACTTTTAAATATTTAAAAATATGAAATAAAGAATTCCAGGGGGTAGATTGTCATTTATCAAACTTCAAAAGGAATTTAATAACATGAAATAATAAGTATTGCAAACCTTAGGGACCAAATGTGTAACTTTTTTAAAAAAAAACCCAACCCACCGCCCGATTTCCCGACCACCGCCGGCCACCTTCTCCGGCGGCCCTCCGGCAACCCCAAACGCCAAATTAAGCTGGTTTCGACTCAATCAAATCACCCCGACAACTTCACGTGTATAATTCGAACTCGTGGGCCTTGAAATTTGAATAATGGTGTCGGTTTAGTGTGTTTCCCACTCTCGATCGAAAGTCGGCCGACCCACTCACCAAAAATCGCACCGAACATTAATAATTATCAAATTGATGGCGCACTAATGATCTTTTAACCCTTTAAAATCATCCATCGAGTCTCATTTGATCTGAAACACACAAAGTTACACATTCGATCAAAATCTCCTGTCGCGAACAAGCAGCTAATCGAACAGTACATTTAGAGCTTCAAAACAGGTAATTAAAACTACCTACATGCTCGATTTCATGTGGGGATTGAAAGCCCTATGTTTGATTCCATAAACAATTGCGAATCGAGGTTCAATTTGATGAATCTTCGAATTAGGGTTCTTGGTGGAATTGGGGTTTTTGGAATTTGGGTTTAAAAGAATTAAAAGCTGAGTCTTACCACGGCCTTGTGCCTTGGTTTACTGGTTTGTGTGTGTGATTGTGAACAGGAGGTCAAGGGTTCGAACCCTTGCCCCCACACCTATTTTTTTTAAAGCTTTTTGAACCTTTTAAAAATACAGAAAAATAACTAAAAATTATAAAAACAGTTTTTATAAACTTTGTTTATTTTAGAAGTTATATAATTATTTTCTGGAAAATTATTTCATTAAGAACCTTATTTATTTATTATTTTGTAATTATTACAAAATGTTGTAAATGGGTATTTTTATAAAAATGGATTTTACTAGCTTGTCAACAACACACAAGGACTGAGGTGAGTTCATAACTATTCCCCTTTTTAATAATTTAAATATTTTGGGCTGGAATACATGTTGTAATTGAAATTACAAATTATTTTTGGTGTATTATGTTAAATAATAATTGAATCACATTTATGATTACATATGGTTATATATGAAAATCCTTCTCTGTAAACTGGACTATTAACAAGGCAGGGATCTTTTGGATAGTACTATCGGGGAGTGACTGACCCACACAAAGGTTTAGACATGTGGTCCTTATCAGATGCACAAAGATCTCGCTGTCATTCGGGATGACTATTCTGGTGTGAGAAGGCAGATTGTGCGCTATATAAGTTTTGCCATTATAGTTCCACTTACAACCCATATGAGGATAAATGTAAAGAGAGGATTCGCGCCCTCTGATTTGAATTATTATAAATAACATAATATACACATGAAAATGATACATGGGCAAATCCTATATAGAGAATTTGTTGGGCTTGTACATAGAAATAATAAACTATGATACATGGGCAAATCCTATGTGAAGGATTTGTTGGGCTTGTACATAGTGGGTATGTGGGATAGCGGGTTCACCTTATTAAAAAGGGTTCCGACAGGCTATTCATATACCAGTGAGTAATATAAACTCACACTTTTTCAATAAACCTTTCTTTGAATGATAATTGATGATTTATCAAATATGTTTTACTCACCTATAAACTCACCAACCCTGTGTTGACACTTGATTTTACATGTATTCTCAGGTATCTACTAGGAGCTTATGAACATGCACGTAGGATCATATAAGAGCTCAAGATACATATTGGTTATTGATAAGACATGATTAGACGTATTGTTAAGAAACAATATATATATTTATTTCCGCTGCTTATAATATCTAATACTCTGAATAATATTGGATTGATTATCTAAAACTTATCATATAGATAACTTCATCTCATGTGTAACTACTGTGTTCGATCCTGTTTGCTCACCCCTCCGTGATAGATTCCAGACCCGGAATTTGAGGGTGTGACAGATTGGTATCAGAGCAATTGGTTATAGTGAGTTAGGAATTGCATCTAGCCTATAGCCACACACAATAGTTGCACAAAGTAAATTGCCTTAGTTAGAGATCGAATAGGATTAAGAAGTTATATGCTTAAACTTAGATAGTTGTTTTCCTAAACATAACTTTGACTCTTTGAAAATTCTTAAACTTATTGTAACATCTCGTATTTTCATTAAATTAAAAGTTAACTTTGTTTATTCTTATAAGGGTCATTATTGACAATTATGAAACTCATGTCTTATTCTTTTTGGTTATCACTAACTTTTATTATATGAAAGTTAAAAATAAAAAATATTAAATAATATTAATTATGTTAATATTAATAGTAGTAATAATAATACAAGTTATAATAAGGATAATAAAATAATAATAATAATAACAATATTAATAGTAAAAATAATAATAAGAAGAAACTTAATGATCTTAAATTAGAACTAATTAACTTAGGGGGGTTAGTTGTCATTTTTAAAACTTAAAATAAAGGTTTTATGCATAAAATGATAACTTTTGAAACTACAGGGGGTAATCCTGTAAAAACCCAAACCACCGCCCCCTTAACCCGTTTTTCCGGCACCTTTTCCGGCCAAGATCCGGCCGACTTCGACCACCTCTTAAACATCAAAAATTGGTCGTTTCTTGATCCCGAAACTGTTCCAAACCGTTCTTGAACTCGATTCGAACACCATTATGAACTTTGAATGCGTTTAAACGTCGGTTATGAACCCAATCGAATGATTAACCGAAACGTCTTAAACCCCATAGCCGTTTGAGCATTAACACTTCATAATAACCTAATTAAACCAACTTGGTCGATCATAAGACAACATCTAATCGATTGCAGCGTTCAATTGCACCTGAAACAAGCCCAAACAATCGAATACAATCATCATACTCCTCGCGACCTGCACATGAGTCGAACACAATCCTCTGCACGATTGGAACTAAAATTGATTGAGGGTTTTCAATCAAAATCTCCTGTGGAAGCTTCCGGTACAATGAATTTGTTTATCAACATTGTTTGAGCATCCACCAAGGTTGTGCGTAGGCCGCGACTTGTTCATCACTCGATATCGTGCTAACACTTTGAAATCGGGTAATTGATTTCACCTACACACTCGGTTTTCGATAGGGATTAAAAGCCCTAACCTTAACTCTTCTATCTTACACGAATTAATCCTCCATTTTGGGTTCGTTTGATCTAGGGTTCTTGAGGATGGGGGAAATCTCTTGAATTGGGTTTATAAAAAAAATCAAAACCAACAATAACCGCGGCTGCGGCCTTGGTCTACTGGTTAAGTTACTTGTCACCCCTACATGAGGTCCCGGGTTCGAACCCGGGCAACCTCACGCAATTTTTTAAGGCTAATTAGCCAATAAAATAATTATGGGAATTTTTAATAAATATAAAAATAATTTTTATATACTTTAAATATTTTTAAGACATCAAATAAATTTCTGTAACATTTCTAAAAGTTTAAAATAACTAAAAACCTTTGTAATAAAGCATTTCAAGATTATTCTTGGATTATTTATATGGATTCTAAATAATTAACAAAGTATTAGTGACCCGAACTTCCCTTTAATCTTTATCATTTAAATCACGATATTTTAAATGGAGATTTATTTTAAAAACATTATAATTTCTTTTATGTAATTTAAATGATAAAAATATATTATGGTTCGAATTTACAATAATTTAAAAATCATTTAAAATACTAATGGACACAATATTTTCTTTAATCTTTAAAAAAAATTATTTCTATAATTATGGAAATTATAAATTATTATTGGAAAATTATTAAGACTTAATTACATATTGAACCTCATCATTATTTAATATAATTTCTAAAATACTTAATCATATAAACCTATATAATTCCTTCTAATGGAATCAAAACGTAAATAATTACATTATAAACTTATTACTTATTAAAAACCTTAAAACTATTGAAACCTAATTCTTATTTGAATGTTAATCTTACTTTCAACATTAATCTTTAACTTGTAATATATATTTAGGTGCTTGTAATGAATACTCTGGGATTATCTTTTGGGTCATCGTTTAATCTTTTATTATCCTCTTGTAAAGCCTTTATCAATGTGAGTATTTCCATACCCTTTTTCTTATTTTCACACTTTGGGGTGAAACATGTTAACTTATATCATTGCACTTATGAACTTATTCGAGACTTGTAAACTTTATGGCAATTTACTTAAAGTTGTGGTTAGTTGAACTTTTGTGGTTACCATGTTATGGCGTTATATGTACAATCATTAACTATTGCTAGCCCAGCGAAGCCATAGATCTATGGGACAGACAACCTATTTGGTGCTAAAGTCGATGAACTGCCGACTCCTAGGAGCCGTATGCTTGTGCACTAGGGAACCAAATACACTTAGCTGATCATATATACTTTTAACGTATAAGACTTGTAAAACTTTGTCGAGGTTTGATTGTTGCATTGTTCATAACATCCCTAATCACTTTATTCACTAATTTACAACTTGAATTGCCATCTTTTATATACTTATGTATTGAAAACTATGGAATTCTCACCAACATTTTTATGTTGACCTTTTATTTTTAACATGTTTCAGGAATACTTCGAGTATGTGTTCTACACTTTGAAGCTTGTCACACTTAGGACTGGACTTAGAGAAATAAACGAATGATCTGTTACTCTTATCTTTGTATTCTTAATGTATCTTTGTTTGAGATTTTACTTGTAAGGTTATAAACGAATCTTATGATTAATATATTTGGATTAAATAATAGCGTTATGTGGCTGTGAACAATCGTAACTCTCACACTCGACGTTTCCGCCGTCAAGGTTGGGGTGTGACACTTATTCTCAACGACATGTGGGATCTACACTTATCATCGTGCCTAAATCAAATGGTTTTAAAATGAGCCTTGAATCGTTATTCGTGGTTTTCAAATTCATCAAAGTCTGTGTCTTACAACTTGAAACATGTAATGCTGGAAGAGCGTGATGCCTGTATCTCGAGGTGTTCTGTCTAGGCAAGGTATTCGTATAAATCCAAATCAACCGATGGACCTGTTTACCTTACCTGGGAACTCTCGGGATGAGTATCTGCTTATAGGTACGCATGTCTTCAACAAAGTTGTGATTGACCCAATACTTTGATTAGTCAACGTACTCGCTTTGATTTACGAATCAAACAATTACACCTGGAATATCTCATTGCTATTATGCCAAATTCTCGATTGTTGTTTTCATGATTTCCATGAAAATTCTTAATGATCTTTCAGAATGGCTTCTCGTCAAATCCGTTCACGGTCTAGAAACTCTGGCCGTAAGATTGCTGCTATTATAGCACGTGAAGTTACTGCGGTCATACACAAGTCTATAAGGCAAATGGGTCAAATTACCTTGACGTGTTCCATTTAGTAATCTAAGCTACACTTGTCCTAACTTAAAGAGAGACTTGTTTCCCTAGTACTTGCCCTAACATGGTTATACCTGAAATCCTGAAAGTATGAAGGATAGGCAGCTATCATTAGACATATTGTACTTATATGCTTGTAGATTACTTACTATTACTTAAGTCCTGTCCTACTTAGAGCTTTCATGGAATTTCCAATCATGATATTAATTTTATCTTTTAAGAGACATTCCTCCACTTAGCATTTCAGTAACTGAGGGATTGATTGAATGCTTAGAATGAAAGTGGACTGCAGGAAATATAGAAGGGTGATGATACTCACTATACATACATTACATTATTCTTTAGGATGATGCTAAGGAAAATTAGGATGTCGTGTAACCGGTTTAAGCACATTCTTAGTATACCGGTGATGTTTATAAATAGGGGTTACTATTACCTAAGGAATGAAATGCAAAAGTTAGAATTGTAATTCTAAAATCATCCAAGGGTATGGTTAAGTTGTGCTTATTATACTGACAAACTTCACGAATTGATAACACTGATGTCATACCTTATGACATTAGACCAAATAGAATTAAGAAGGACACTGGGAAAAATCTAGTGAGTAGTAGAATAAGCCTCTCTGATGGTTTAGATAATTTGCTTTAATGCCAATGTTATAAACCTAGCTATGTTGGTTGATACGATTAAGCTAACATGTGTTAAACGGGGACATTAAGAAGGTTGGAGTTCCGACCATTACCATAAGTGTGCCCTAGGTTGATTAGGACCCCAAGACAAGTTAGAAATAATCAAAGTTAGGAAATGACTATTACTAGAAAGTAAGAATAGTTAAATTATGGAAATAAAGGTCATATAAATCAAGGTGATACAACACGCGGTCATACATTTACAACTGAAGCAAGCCACATTCGACGAGACCAAATGATGTAACATGCACGTACCTTATCATCGGTAGCTATACATCTATTTAATACCAGGGTTGATAATAGCTTTGATTCTTCTGGAATTATTCCTTAACTTAGCATTAACCCTAGTTGCTTAGAAATTATCTCTAGACACGAAGTATCAGTGTCTATCTTCTCTAATCGTGACGCACGATTTACATCTATCTTTTGGAATAAACTTCAGAAAGCTCTAGGCACTTGCCTAGATATGAGCACAGCCTATCCTATCACCCTAAGACTGATGGTCAAAGTGAAAGAACCATCCAGACTCTTGAGGATATGCTTAGGGCTTGTGAAGGAACTGGGAAGGTCATATACCTTTAGTAGAGTTCTCATATAATAATATCTATCATTCAAGCATCAAGGCGACACCATTTGAGGACTTATATGGACGTAAATGTAGATCATCGCTTTGCTAGGCAGAAGTTGGAAATGGTCAACTTACTGGCCTAGAACTGATCTTTGAAATTCATGAGAAAATTGTCCAGATAAGTGAACGCATGGCTGCTGCCAGGGATCACCAGAAAAGCTACGCCGATAAACACCGCAAGCCACTTGAATTTCAGGAAGGAGATAAAGTTTCGCTAAAGGTATCTCCCTGGAAGGGAGTTATACGCTTTGGGAAAAGAGGGAAATTGAACCCTCGCTACGTGGGACCTTTTGAAATTGTCAGAAGGATCGGCCCAGTAGCCTATGAATTAAATCTACCTGCTGAACTTGGTGGTGTGCATAATGTTTTCACGTAACTAATCTAAGAAAGTGTTTATCCGATGAATCACTTGTTGTGTCTCTGAAAGAGGACTCTGAAAATTTTGTTGTGTCCAAGTGTCTTATCTTCACAAGTGACAAGACCTAATCTTCGTGATCCTATGGATTCCTTGTTTAACTTTCCTTTCAACTAAAATGCTTCTTATCTTAGAGGTCATGATGACAATTGGTGCATTATAGACCATTGTCATGAACTCATTGCAAGATCTTCGCATAGCGTATTTTTTTAGACCAATGTTTGGTCAAAGGAGGAATACATCTTCACAAGATATGCGTTAAGATCGTTTCATATGGTGATGTTTGGGATTCTTAAATTCTGACGGATAACCTTTCTTATCATTGTTGGTCTTATCACCTTACCACGAAATGATATTCTGGAAATTTAAACAATTCAAGCATAGCAAGATTCTGGTTGTTAGAGTTCGGTGGAACTCCCGGCGTGGTCCTGAGTTCACTTGGGAACGAGAGGACGAAATGATGCGCCAGTATCCTAACCTGTTCAAGAATGTTGCCAGTACTTCTTAATTTTTGGGACGAAAATTCCGTAACAGGGGGATGATGTGACAACCCGGAAAAATTCGTGATTTATTTCGTGTGGTATTTATATGATTTTTATTTTATTATTATTATTATTTAATAATAATATTGATAATAAAAATAATAATAACAATAATAATAATATTGTTGATAGAGATAATAATGATAATAATAATAATAGTGTTGTATTAAACAAAATTATTTATATAAGTTTATTTAACTTTTAAATATTTAAAAATATGAAATAAAGAAGTCCAGGGGGTAGATTGTCATTTATAAAACTTCAAAAGGAATTTAATAACATGAAATAATAAGTATTGTAAACCTCAGGGACCAAATGTGTAACTTTTAAAAAAAAAACCCAACCCACCGCCCGATTTCCCGACCACCGCCGGCCACCTTCTCCGGCGGCCCTCCGGCAACCCCAAACGCCAAATTAAGCTGGTTTCGACTCAATCAAATCACCCCGATAACTTCACGTGTATGATTCGAACTCGTGGGCCTTGAAATTTGAATAATGGTGTCGGTTTAGTGTGTTTCCCACTCTCGACCGAAAGTCGGCCGACCCACTCACCAAAAATCGCACCGAACATTAATAATTATCAAATTGATGGCTCACTAATGATCTTTTAACCTTTTAAAATCATCCATCGAGTCTCATTTGATCTGAAACACACAAAGTTACACATTCGATCAAAATCTCCTATCGCGAACAAGCAGCTAATCGAACAGTACATTTAGAGCTTCAAAACAGGTAATTAAAACTACCTACATGCTCGATTTCATGTAGGGATTGAAAGCCCTATGTTTGATTCCATAAACAATTGCGAATTGAGGTTCAATTTGATGAATCTTCGAATTAGGGTTCTTGGTGGAATTGGGGTTTTTGGAATTTGGGTTTAAAAGAATTAAAAGCTGAGTCTTACCGCGACCTTGTGCCTTGGTTTATTGGTTTGTGTGTGTGATTGTGAACAGGAGGTCAAGGGTTCGAACCCTTGCCCCCACACCTATTTTTTTAAAGCTTTTTGAACCTTTTAAAAATACAGAAAAATAACTAAAAATTATAAAAACAGTTTTTATAAACTTTGTTTATTTTAGAAGTTATATAATTATTTTCTGGAAAATTATTTCATTAAAAACCTTATTTATTTATTATTTTATAATTATTACAAAATGTTGCAAATGGGTATTTTTATAAAAATGGATTTTAATCATCAAATTATTAATGAACGTCATAATATTAATTATGAATTATCTTGATAAGATAAATACAAATTAGATTTTATAAATTTAAATATTTATAAAATCCTACGAAATTAAATATGAACTTACAAAGTTAAATAATGTTTATAATTTATTTAGAATATAATGATATGTTAAAATCATTATTAAACTAATTAAATATTATGAAATGTAAATCTTTAGTTATTAAAGAATTAACAAAATAACTAAATGATTTAATTATATGTTTATAACAAATCCCAGAAAACCAAACCCTAGATCAATTGAACACCAGGTTCACGATCTAACTTATTTTGGTTTTGGATTTGTATCTGTTTGCTTATGTGAATTATAATTCCTTAGCAGGAATTTACTAGCTTGTCAACAACACACAAGGACTGAGGTGAGTTCATAACTATTTCCTTTTTTAATCATTTAAATATTTTGGGCTGGAATACATGTAATTGAAATTACAAATTATTTTTGGTGTATTATGTTAAATAATAATTGAATCATATTTATGATTACATATGGTTATATATGAAAATCCTTCTCTGTAAACTGGACTATTAACAAGGCAGGGATCTTTTGGATAGTACTATCGGGGAGTGACTGACCCCACAAAGGTTTGGACATGTGGTCCTTATCAGATGCACAAAGATCTCGCTGTCATTCGGGATGACTATTCTGGTGTGAGAAGGCAGATTGTGCGCTATATAAGTTTTGCCATTATAGTTCCACTTACAACCCATATGAGGATAAATGTAAAGAGAGGATTCGCGCCCTCTGATTTGAATTATTATAAATAACATAATATACACATGAAAATGATATTAAACTACGATACATGGGCAAATCCTATATAAAGGATTTGTTGGGCTTGTACATAGAAATAATAAACTATGATACATGGGCAAATCCTATGTGAAGGATTTGTTGGGCTTGTACATAGTGGGTATGTGGGATAGCGGGTTCACCTTATTAAAAAGGGTTCCGACAGGCTATTCATATACCGGTGAGTAATATAAACTCACACTTTTTCAATAAACCCTTCTTTGAATGATAATTGATGATTTATCAAATATGTTTTACTCACCTATGAACTCACCAACCCTGTGTTGACACTTGATTTTACATGTATTCTCATGTATCTACTAGGAGCTTATGGACATGCACGTAGGATCATATAAGAGCTCAAGATACATATTGGTTATTGATAAGACATGATTAGACGTATTGTTAAGAAACAATATATATATTTATTTCCGCTGCGTATAATATCTAATTCTCTGAATAATATTGGATTGATTATCTAAAACTTATCATATAGATAACTACATCTCATGTGTAACTACTGTGTTCGATCCTGTTTGCTCACCCCTCCGTGATAGATTCCAGACCCGGAATTTGAGGGTGTGACACGTCGCCAGGCTAGCAATTGTTAATGATTGTAACAAACTATGTATCTCATATAATCACTTACAACACACAAATAATCATGACAAAGTATAAAGATGAATTGCAAGTGCTTTACAAGTCTCAAACGTTTATAAGTGTATGATGTATAAGTATCATGTTTCACCCCAAAATAGTGTGAAATAAAGTAAAAGGGGCAAGGAAAACTCACATGGCAATAAGTATAGGAATGTTGATTATTAAGAAATATAGTTAAACGTTCCAACGCAGTCCTTCACAAGGTACCTAGATATATATTTATATTTACAAGCGTTGAGTTAATAATAATATTAAAGTTCTAACGAGAACTAGAGTTTCAATTGAATTGTGGGGTTTTGTCCAGTAAATAAATTTATATAATGAATTTGTTTATATTTTGATTAAGTGAAAAAAATTATACTATTTAATCATTTTTATTATATAAGAGTAATTAAGCATATTAATTGATAAGGTTTAGATATAAAATGCAAATAAATCTTGTAATCTTGTGAAATAAACAACATCTAATAATGAGTAAAATAACATGTTGACCAATAACAATTTATTAATCTAAACTATTAGTTAAAATACGTTTATAAGTAAACCTAAAATAACTCTTGTAAATAATTTATGAATTTATAAAATATATATTTTATCATGATTAATTTATAATTAAAGATAATATGGTCTCAAGTAATAATTTAACGATTTTAACTATTATTTAAAGTCTATTTTATAAAATAACTCAAAATTTTACCTTTGTAAATAAATTGTGAAATTATACGATAAATATATATATAATTGCAAAAATAACTATTTATAATGTTTTATATAACAAATGTTAAGGTTTTTAAACAAATAAATTTTACAGAAAATGATTAAATACTTTCGTGAAATTAAATGAATAAAACTGATTTTTTGTAATTTTTAGAATTTTTATATAATTTTTTTAAGGGCCAAAAGGCCTTTTAAAAAAAAAGTGGGGTAGCCGGGTTCGAACCCGGGACCTCCAGTGTGTAATGTACGTGTGTAACCGGTGAACCAAGGGCCGTGGCCGCGGCATATCTTGGTTCTTAAATCTTAAAAGCAATGTTACCAAACAATCCCTAAATCCGGATGAACCCTAGGTTCGTTTGGATCTAAATCGAAAGCCAAATCGACTATAATCAAGAAATTAAACTTGGGGCTTTTAATCCCCAAGTAAAACCGAGTGCAATGATGTGATTACCTTACTCGTTTAGATTTGATTCAGGGGTACACGGTATTGATACAAGTCGCGACCGAAGGGGATCAAGTTGGGTGTTTTTGTGTTTGTTTCAGATGAATTTGTGAGTCGTATTCGATTATATATAGGTAGATGATTGTTCACTTTTGATTAATTTGATTATAGTTGAGGTTTAGTGCGATCTGAACCTGTAAAGCGGCCGACCAACACGGGGAAGCAATCGGGATGAATCGCACTACAATTTTTAAACTAATTTTGGGGCTCAGGTTCGAATATTGCACATGATGTTGTCGGGAGCGTTCAATTTGTTTAAAGCCGAGTGGTTTTGGGTGTGGTGGCCTCGCCGGAGTTCTGCCGGAGGCGGCAAGAGACCGACGGGAAAGGGGGGTGGTTTGGGTGGTTTTTAAATGAATTACAAAAATGGTCCCTCAACTTTCAGTTTTTATTATTTTATGCTAGAACTTTAAATTTTAAGTTTCATTAATGACAAAACAACCCCCTGCACTTTGATTCTAAGTTGTTGTTGTTGTTATTATTATTATTATATTATTATTATTATTATTATTATTATTATTAATATTATTATTACCATTAACATTATTGTTATTATTTTTATAATTAAACTAATATTATTATTATTATTAATAGTTATTATTATTATTATTAGTTATTATTATTATTTTTATAATTAAACTATTATTATTATTATTATTATTATTATTATTATTATTATTATTATTATTATTTTATTATTTATTATTAGCAAAACTAACTTTAAATTAATTCAAAATTACAAGATGTTACAATAATGGACAAAGATCAAGATTGGTGATTTCTTTATGTTTAGTATTAACCTCTCAAGAGTTTCAAGTTTTCTCTGTTCTTGCAATTTGATAAAGGTGTTTACTTTCATTTAACTAAACCAACCATCAATAACATATGTGTTGTTTGATTAAGTAAAGAAAAAAAATGAACATAGACTAGGTTCTTATGAAAGTGAAAGCTAAACACAAATCCTGTAAGGATTTGAACAACATGTATCAAGCTTATTGAAGTAATCTAGTAAATCAACAAAAACTCTAGACCAGATAGAGAGAAAAGCTTAGTATCACTATGTTAAGGGCCGGTTAATAATTTTAGGGCACTAAGCAATATAAAAATTTAAGCCTTGTTTAAAAAGATCGGCTCAATACAGGTTGATCAAAGAAAAACAATATATTATGATAAAGTGCTAATAAAATAAATTAAACATGTGAATATATGCATACTAGTATGGTTAGGTATAAGGATGAGAGCAAAACGGAGCCGCAGTAAAGTTGTAATGACTGTCTATTTGTTGAGAAAAAAATAATGTTTTTGTTAAAAACTATTATCGCCTCTATTTTAATTTATACTATTAAGTTCGGTGATTTGACCACTAAGGTAAATTGAATTCTTTTTAGGTCTACTAGCCTTGTTTAGTTAAATTGTCTATTATGCCATGTAAAAAGGTAAGAAAATAAAAATAACTAAAGACATGTAAACAACAAAAATAAATACAAACCATGTAAGAATTAAAAATATTATTGAAACAATCAAATAACAATCTATTTAAATATTAGTTATATCATTGTTTTTAGACTGTGACAAAAAAAAAATTGATGACTTTAAACCATAGACTTATTTTCAACGTGAGTAGTTCGTAAAAACTCTCATAATTATGTTACACAATTCTTTTAGACTAACAATCTCTTCTCCAACAATACCATATACTATTTACATTAAGAATATTTGTCTCTTCGTATAGATGAGTTGTTTGAAATTTATAAAATCCATATATCTCAACAATAATGATTCTAGCATGCTGATAAAGACATTACTAAGGGGAAAGCTCAAAAACCTTGTTCATAGCATTTTGCAAACTGAATATTGGAATCATAGCATTTTGCAAACTGAATATTGGAATCATAGCATTTTGCAAACTGAATATTGGAATCATAGCATTAAGGTTGGGATCTTTTGGGTGGAAAGAGGACAAGTTTTACATAATATTCATTCTTTTATCTTTAGTTTATTATCATATATAATCACGAAGATTCGTTCTCAAGAGTCATTTTATATTACTCTTGATCTATTTATTGGTGGTAGTGAACATATTTATGCGCAAGAGCCATATTTTAGTGAATATAGAATCGTTAGCAGAAAACTCATGGGACTCACTAATACATTGTTAATCGAATCAGGTACATCACAACTTGTATAGACCAGGTGATTTTAAAGAGGTTACTGTTGAAAACAAGTGGAAACAATATTCGATTATAAGAACTTTGATAGAAGAAATCAGGGCACTACACCAGCTCTTGATGATCTTAAAAGTCATTTTTACTTTTATTTTGAGGGGTCTTCATGTTAAATTATATATAGAGTACTAGACTAAAGACCCGTGTAATACAAAGGTTTAGTCATTAAAAATTGATTTTGATTAGAAAGATTTGTAAGTCATAATTTTATTGTTAATACTTTGTATATTGATTTTTATGTTTAATTTTTTAAAATAATCTATATCTAATATTAGTAGCTTTTCTTTACTAATGATTGTAAGTCTAAATAGTATATAATATGAAATGAAATAAATTTATAAATAAGAACTTTAGGTGATAAACAAATTATATTGAACATGAGAACATCCATAAACATCCGAAAACTTCTTTGTATACAAAATTTGATATTCTGTTTGTAATTTTACCATCATTGTCTTATATTAATAATTATAATTCATGTCTACTTGTAACTCGAGATAATGCAATATAAAGCTTGAATCAGTGCTAGGGATCAAATATGTAATAATTACACAAAAGTTTGGACCATCTATGCAACTTTTAAAGTTTTGGGACCAAACATGCCATTTGATTAAACAAGGACCATTTATGTAATTTTCTCTTTTTGTTGAACAAAATACAAATTAGTTTCATGCTTACATCAATTAAAACTAAATCAAAGTTTCATATTTTTATAAACAAAAACATAAATCAGTCAAATTAATGTAAAAAATCAAAATACTAAAGTTTATCTTGAATCGAAATCCTTGAATCGTAAGGACCACTGCTACTATTGCAATCGAGATTAGTATATATGAGCATTGAGTTAAGACTTTGCAGAATAGTTGTTGTGATTTTAAACTTGGGGTGTGAATAATATAAAATAGTTCAATGAAGGTGTAAAAGAATCGGTGACTTGAACTTGAAACTTAAAAAAAAATGTGATTTGGGATAAATTGAAATCATGATATGCTTGTAAACTGAAAAGAATATGAAATGGTTCATCTTTCCATTTGAAAATCGATACCATGATCTGTGAAATCGAAACCCTGAATTGATTATTTGAGACTTTTGATTTGATAAAATATCTAAAATCGTTTCGGAATAGAAGACGCGTATGAGGTTTCTTCTTATTTGCATAGGATGAGTGCATTAGGAAACTTTTAATTGCTTGTTTCAATAAGAAAGAATCCAACACGTTTCAATTCATAATTTTAGGGTAATACAAACTGTATAAACTCATTATATTACATGTTTGTTAATGATAGAATCAATTTGTTCTTAGGTGAAAAAACAGTCAGCTATAACTTGTAATTTATTTCAGTGTTTTATTTTACAACCATCACGTATGTCCTTTGTAATGAGTTTTTTTCAAAGTAGGGTTGGTAAAAAATAATTTAACAAAATGAGTGTTTTTTAAAATATTTACCAAAATAGGTTTTTAGTGGAAATACTACTGCATAAAAATGTATTTGTTACGGTCAAATCCATAGCGAATTCGTAGCAAAACAAAACGAGTGTTTGCTACAAATTTGCTACAGATTTGGTTTGTAAATAATACTTTCGTCGCTATTTTTCTTGCTACAGACTAGTATTTGTTACGGGTTTAGCTACACAGATTGGCGTCGCTAATTTAACTACGTATTTGACTACGAATATTTGTTATGGAGTTTGCTACGGAGTTTTGTTTAATTTTAGCTACATACTTTTTGCTACGGAAAGGTTTGCTATGAATTTTAGCCACGGTTTTGCTATGGATGATTTATCTAGAAATTTGCTATAAATATTTACTATGAAATTTAGCTATGGATTTGCTATATTTTTGGCTATGGAAATTGGCTATGAATTTTACTATGAGTTTTGTTATACTTTTGTTACCAATTTTGTTATGGGTTTGCAATTAGTTTTGTAACACCCCAACCCGAGTAGGGTTGACGTGTCACGCAAACAGAAATCAGAGTTTCATAAATGATAAAATTTAAGTACTAAGGAACGTTCAAATCCTTACATTGGTCCAAATAAATTAAATAAAGTCTTAAAATTTAAAATACTATCAAGTCTTATTCGTTCAAATGTTCTTATCCTAACTTTTTGAATCAACTCTCTTCACTTGTTCCCTTGAGCCCCTTGAGTACCTGCTATAAACATAAGAGAAAACCACAAAAGAAAACACGGCTGAGCCAAAGAATGCTCAGTAACGGAAATAAACAATAGCAATACAATGATCAATAACGATAACAATGAGATGATCAATTTGAAAATCAAATTATAATGATCATCTAAAAGGAATACCCATATGAGCCAATAATAATAACACTTAACAATGTGTACATTAGCTGCAGTTCTAATGCACCAGTATGTGAGATAGGAATGTGGGCACACACACCTAACCATCTCACCAATAAACAATAACAATGATATCCTAGGATCGATCCATACGCCCCCTTTAACACTAATCAATATGTGCAACAACTTAGCACGTAATTATAATGTAGAGATGTTGTGGTCTAATCGCTCTGCCACAGATAGAGCACGTCACTTGTGCCACAATGACGCCCTATATCCCCATAGGTGGATGTGCTCGGGTACGGAGGTCAATAATACAATCAAGTCAATATAACACAATAAGTTACACTAGAGCTCGTAACCCTTAATCAAGGTTACTAGCTATAATCAATAATTTAGGAAGCATGTGATAACGAGTACAAAGCAGATTAATCCTATCACATGCAAACAATATCAACTATACAATAAGCACTTATAACAATAATCTTATGGATTTAATAACCAACAAGTCAAGTTAAGAATTCAAGATAAAAGATCAAGAACGAGAGGAATTCATGCTACGAGAGAGTAAGGGTCGGAATCCGTAGCTTAGATGACTTCGATAACACACGTGATCAAGCTAAATATCTTCGATGATCGTGAAGCCTGCATTAATTTGATCTATTAGTTTGTTATTTTATTTGGTTTGTGATTGTAACTAATCGGCAGGCAATGTGGTTTATTTTTTTATTATTTTTCCTTCACATATTTGTAATTTAGCTTATAAAACTTGTAATGGAAATACAATTTATAAATCTTTGTTAAGCAGTGATCTTAGTTACTCTCAATTTATTATAAGTTCATTATATGTTAAACTGACTAAATTGAATTACTTACTTTTACTATACAATGTTTAACGTATTCGACTAATTACTTTACTAGAACAGAAGAAAGCAAATTCTATTGTTAACATTCACCAATTTTATAGATTATGTTTTATTATTTACTTTTCTATGATTTGAGATAGTATAAGAATTAACTTAGAGTTTAACAAAACCAAACCAATTCCATTTGAACTAATAAAAATATAGTTCATCTTTCTTGTTAATAATTAGAAGTCGCCGGTCAAACCTGTACGGTTCCTTTTTTTTCTTTTATTGAATCGACGTTCCATATGAATAATTTCAACATATAAGATTCATGAGTAGTTGAGTTTTACCTTACTCGCAATTACGAACCAGTTGATTAAAGACCACCGCAACTCTTTGAAATCGGTATCATATACTGATGGTGAATCCTTAACGATCAATGGTGTACGTTACATTTACAATATGCGACAAGAAATCGTGTGTGACGGCGAAGGACAATCGCGTATCAAAGAGAAGCCAGTCGTTGGATCTTTACGTAACTTACGTCTCAGTGGATGGATGAAGAATTCAAGCAAGATGACGGAGGTAGAGAGCTTATGAAATTGGCTTCGAGTTGCAGGTTTGAATAAAAGAAGAAATCACATAAAAATGGTGATTTAATATCTTAGAAGTTATCCGTAATTTGTTGGAGAAAAGATAACAAAGTTTTGAATTGGTCCCAGCCAATCTGATCCATTAATAATATATAATACTCTACTTCATTTTACATTCTGTGTAAATTTTTTCTTTTTATTTATTCAAATCTATTCTTTTTGATATTGATCTCCACGTTTAAATTTAACACCAACAATTAGCAATTATTTGATAATATTTACTTATTAGTTCTCTTCAAAACTATATATCATTTCTATCCAAATTTAAGAAACTAAGGTAATTCATTGAGGTTATTATTATTATTATTATTATTATTATTATTATTATTATTATTATTATTATTATTATTATTATTATTATTATTATTATTATTATTATTATTATTTATTATTATTATATATTATTATTATTATTATTATTATTATTATATTATAATAATAATAATAATAATAATAATAATAATAATAATAATAATTATTATTATTATTATTATTATTATTATTATTATTATTATTAATTATTATTATTATTATTATTATTATTTATTGGATATTTCAACTTTGCTACGGATTTTATTAAATTATTGCTACGGATTTAGCTACGAATTTTGTCTAAATTTTCCAAAAGATTTTATTTTCATAATGTTATTCAACATTTTCCGGTATATGATATATATCACAACTTTCATAAATATATACAAACTTAATTAAAGGTTAATCCAAATCAAATTGCATAAAATATCCAGTTTCAATACATTAAATATCTAAAAATATCACAGGTTAATCCAAACCAAATAGCATAAAATATCTAAATCATCCAAAAACATCACATGTAATATAAAATCATAGTAGTTACTAGCATAAACTCATTCCTTAACTTGATGGAATGTTTTGTGGTAGGTTTTGTGATCGCATTTGAAGTTTCTCACTCATTTCAGCATATAACGTAGCATTTTTTACTTTTCTTCATCATAGCATTCTTCTCTGTTGTATCTCGTTCTAACTCCATTATTTATTCTTTCAACCTTTGCACCTATAAAGAATAATTAGCACATCACACTCATAACACATCAATATCAAATACATTAAGAACTCTTACTTTTAACAAATTACAAACAAATAAAGCTCAATATAAAACACTACATACAAGTAACTTGTGTGTTTGTGCAAGAATAACTCATCCTGACCCATTTTTATATTTGTTATTACCCATCTTGACCCATTAAGTCCTATTAAATACTACTTTTGCCCAAACTAACCCAAGGTGTTAGAATTAGCACCCATAATGACCCAAAATATAATGAGTGGGTTTGTTTTACCAAATCTACACATATTCATATAAATAATGTCCAAATTAGTCCAACTAAAAACAAATGGGTTAGGATTGTCGCCGCTAATCGTTACTAGTTCATGCAAACATGCATCTTTTCATACAAAAATTCAATATGTGTAAATATAAACCTTCTAATATGATGATTCATTGATACCACAATAAATATATACACATCGAATTTCTATCACTAAAAAAGAATACCAACTTCATCTCTTCTCCCAGGTGGATCACTACTAGACATTGATGGTGTACCAGTCAGCACAACATACGGGTCACTAGTGCTGCCAGTTCCGTATGATCTCCTTTTTTCTTTCCCCCGCTAGTTTCTGACCACAATTCCACATCAAGTTCAAGGCGTAAGGTATCGTCATCTCCATATCTCTCACAACACACTCCTTATATTTATTCCGTGATAAGTAAAAGTTAGTACATAAACATTTTACGCTTTGCATATATAAATAAGTACAAACATTTAAAGTTTACAAATGTTTGGAACTAATACAAAAAACACACTCATATGTGCTTGAAAGTCATATGCTGTGTTCATCACTCGAGAACAAAACAATTAAAGATAGTACATTTGTAACATCTCATATTTTTGTTAAGTTAAAAGTTAACCTTTTAAGTTTTAAAAGGACCTTTTATGTCATTTTGAAACTTTGAGGTTTGTTATACTTAACAATTAATTTGGTGATTAACAAATTAATTTAATAATAAATAATAATAACATTATAAATGTTATAATGTTTTTTATTATTATAAAATTTAAGGTGATAATAATCTTAAAAAATAATAATAATAATATTAACAATATTAATAATAATAATAATATGGTAATAATAATATTAATAACAATGATAATAATAATAATGTTAATAATAATGAAAA
Source organism: Flaveria linearis (assembly GCA_024085815.1). Lineage (NCBI taxonomy): Eukaryota > Viridiplantae > Streptophyta > Magnoliopsida > Asterales > Asteraceae > Flaveria > Flaveria linearis. The sequence continues at coordinate 15,881,058 of CM044001.1, forward strand.
TATAGGTTTTATAACTTTAACTTATAATTAATAACTTGTACATAAAATAATAACATTAGAAACTTCGGGGGGTTAAATTGTAATTTATTTAAACTAAAACAAAACTTTAGTTTTGTTTTGACAATGGTTAGAATTCACAGGGACCATTTGTGTAAATTTTTTTAAAATTACAGCCCCCATCCCATCGACCTTCTTTCCCCTCCGGCGAGTCTCCGGCCGAACTCCGGCAACCACCAAACACCCAAAATAATCGATTTAAACTCAAATTAAACATCCCCGACCGTATCACGTGGGAGATTCGAACTCAAAGCCCCTTTCGATTTGAAAAATTGGGTCGTATAGTGCGATCTACCCACCAAACCCACTTCGGCCAAAAGTTCCAGCCACAAATCGCACTAAAACGATATAATAATCAAAAGTAATCGCACCCACACCATCATCTGAATGTTTATAAGCAGATACAACTCACAAATCCGTCTCAAACAAACTCAAATGTCCCCTTCGATCACCTCCATTGCCGCGGCTTGTTTCTAACTCGTTTTCCTCAAATTAATCTTCAATCAAGGTAATTGAACATACATACATACTCGTTTTTACATGGGGATCAAAAGCCCCATGAATCTAATCGTTAACAGATTCGATTGGGGGTTTAATTTGGTCGATTTCGAATTCTAGGGTTCTTGAGAAATGCGGGAAATTCATTCGATTGTGTTCAAAATATTTGGAACCCGAGTGTTACCGCAGCTGTATGCCTTTGGTCCACCGGTTCTATGCTCACATGCCATTCAGGAGGTCCCGGGTTCGACCCCGGGCACCTCCATATATTTTTTTAAGGGCTTTTATCCCAAATTAATTTTACAGAAAATTTTTAATAAATATAAAAATTGTTTTTGTAAACTTTTAATATTTTTCAGACCACCAAATAATTTTCTGGATTTTTCTATTAATTTTAAAAATTAAAAAATTGTTTTAAAAACATTTTAAAAATATTATTCTTGGTTAAATCCTATTAAAAATGGGTTTCAACTAATAAATTTATTTCGGTTCAAACGTTATTCTTTTAAAATCATAGTTATCTTAAAATGTTTATTTAAAACTTATATTTAAACCTTATATGTTAATACAAATAAGTTCTTTTAAAATAACTAAATAATTATTTATGTAAAATCGAACTTGAAACAATAAAATCTTTATAATATTAATAGGCATTATTAATTAAAGTTTTATCATGTAGAAATTATATATTTTATAATTTCACAAATTATACAAGTATTATTTTCTTATAAACTAAAGGTTTAGATTAATAATTTGTTATTAATCAAAACATTATTCTAATTATTTTTAAATAATAAAGATGTATTTACTTATTAAACCCTATCATTATTTATACTTAAAGTCATTTCTAGAATACTTAAATGAATAGTCCTTTTAATTGAAACAATACATAAATGATCACGTTAAAAACGTATTACTTATAAAAACCCCAAATTCTTATCGAAACCCTAGTTCGCGTCTAATCGTTAAACCTTATTATTAATCTAAATCTTAAAATATATATACATGATTAGGTACCTCGTGAAGGAGTTCATTGGAACATCGATTATTATCCTATTTAATCATCTTACATACATACTTATACGCCATGTGAGTTTCACGGCCCCTTTTCATGCTTATACAATTGTTTCAATCTTTTACAAACATGGGGGAAAAGTATGCTCACACGTTTTCAATGCTGTACAACATACATACAATTTTCATACTTAGAATCAACGTGATACTGTTTTGTGAGTACTTATCTGATGCATACATGATGTTACTATGTGGTTCTTCTTACAACCATTAATTCTGGTGTTGGAACCAACTCATAGGCATTAGTAGTACTACTGGATTGACACCCCCACCCTTGACAAATGGTTACTTGTGAGTATCATCACACTGCCAGGAACGGGCCTGGGGTGAATATATTCCGACAAGTTGCTGTGTGTACGTCATTAGGTTTGGTTGTATAAAACTCATGGTATGTGATTTTGCTTGCTTATAACTGTATGCACGGTATTCCACTACAAACACTATACAGCATCAATTACATGTTTACAATTCAAACCTGTGAACTCACCAACAATATGTTGACCTTTTGAGCATATCTTTTCAGGTAACAATCATTGAGGATAGCTAGGGATGCTGCCTTAGCGACGACCTTAGGATTGCACTACTTAGACTCGTTGGATGTCTGTGATAGTTTCTTGATTTTCATTATTCACTTATGTTCATTTGTTTCCCGGGTTGTGGGACTTATACTTATTTGGTTTGTAAGACTATGTTTATCGTGGAATTGACTAACTGCGACACAAGTCTCCATTTGTGTCGGGTGACGTCATGACACGTTGACTTTCTTCATTTAATGCATCTCTATTATCTTAACAATATGTTATGACGATCCCGTCCGTTACATCCTCGTGTTTCCGCTATCAGCGGGGGTGTGACAGATTGGTATCAGAGCCATTGGTTATAGAGAATTAGGCAATACACTTGACCTAGACTATAACCTAGGAACCTTCATGTAGAATGCATGCTAGGACTAGCTTTCATTTAATATTACATGTGTGTTCTTCTATACTTGTTACTTGACTCTATACATGATTCTATTAATATGTGCTTGTTATCTGATCATCCTGAGGAAGACACTATTACTCTTAGTCTTTCTCCATGGGATACCATTATACTAGAATCTTACATTGTATGTGCACTACATTATATCATTAGGTCGGAACACTCACGTGAAGGGAACTTCACAGATCATGCGTAGCGTTGATCTCAAATACTAAATCCGACCCTAAGATAGTATGTCTGAGATCCTGAAAGTATGACGGACAGACAACTATTGTTAGCAATTCGTGTTTATATGTTTGGATTTTATATGCTATTACATACTATTATTGGAATACTAATGGCTTATGGACATGAGGACATTACACGAACCATGCTTGATGAGTGTTGACAATACTATGATGTTAACATGGGGTAAGTGGAGCTAGGGTGACCATGCAAGGTAAATTACCATTACGGGTGCACACGTAATTGCAACTTGCACTGCATGGGAAGTGTGGCAAATCTTACCGTGAGGTAACGATCAGGAGTATCGCAAGTTCTCTATTCTATACCCTAGGATGTGCTAGGATCATAATTCTAGTAAGACCTTGTTAAGGGTAACAAAACATTACTAACACCTACTATTACATAAGTCCTGTTCAACTTAGTGCCTTTATGGTATTTCCAATCATGACATTGATTCTATCTTTCGTGAAACATTCCTCCACTTAGCATTTCAGTAATTAAGGAACTGATTGAATGCTTAGCATGAAAGTGGACTTCAGGAAATGTAGAGGAGTGATGATACTCTCTACATATACATTACGTCATTCTTTGGGGACGATGCTAAGGAAAATTAGGATGTCATGTAACCTGTTTAAGCGTCATTCAAGGTATATCGTGGATGTGGTGGGAATGCTGCGGGAAACCCTATATATAAGCATCACCGGTATACTAAGAATGTGCTTAAACTGGGCTACATGATGATCTTGATGGACCGAAGCATGGGTTATTGGAACTTGATGCTTTAGCATAGGAATTGCCTTATGTATGCTTAAACTTAGTTACTTGTCTCTCTAAACTTAACCTTGACTCTTTGACTCTCCCCGACAAATGAACTATTCAAAACCTATTCTCAATGACATGTGGAATCTACACTTATCATCGTGGGTTAAATTCCTTAGACTCTATGTCAAATCTATGAAAATCTCATCAAGATTTTGATTCTATGAACCAAAGAAATTTGTGTGACACATAGACACATGTATTCTAGATTTCCTGGCAAAAGGCCTTCGGGCTAAGGCAAGCATATCGTACAAATCTCATTGCGAGACCGGTTATGTTTACCTGGGGATTTCTGGGATGAGTGATAAACTATGGTCAATACACAAGTCTCTAAGGCAAATGGGTCAATTTACCTTGAAATGTCAACGATTCCAGCAGGTAATGCGTTACCAATTGGAACCATCATATTTGTATCTTAGAAATCCTTAATTCCTTGAACTGGTTTATCACTAAAGTTTTAATATCTTCTCATTCTTAACCTAAATAATGTTCCTGTTAATATTGAACTCATCCTACATTTCAACTCTTACGTTTAGACGCTCAACGTGTAACGTGTAATGGTATTGAACTCAGCGTTTCATGTAACTATCTTCTTACCTCGACCAACGTGAACATGGATTCTAATATACCCAAAGATATTGAGAATCTAAACCTTATGGTCTTTAAAACTTTAAACCGTTACTTATGATTCTCAAATCTCCTTAAGGATGTGTCCCATAACTAAGAACATGCAATGCTGTAGGTGGAATTCCTACATCTCGGGATACTTTGCTAATTGAATGTTAACTTTGTTAATTTAAATATTATAAGTGCTCACTCACCTCAATGATCGAATAAACTAATTATAACTATGTTATCACTTATAAGTACGCGTGTCTTCAATAAGGTTATGGCTAACCTCATATCTTGAGAAGTCCATGTATTCCCTTCGATTGCGAATCGAATGTTCACGTCTCATCATGATGTCAAATCATTCTTGTCCTTGATTTTGTCTCCCTAATTTAAATTAACCAAGATTTGAACATCATCATAACAAATTCTGCTATCTCGAACTTTGATCTTAAGCTTGTAAGCATGATTTTTCCTTTGTTACACTGATGTAACTTGAAACTTTCCGAATTTCTAATTAATATTATTTATCTTTCCTCGTTAAGTCAAACTTCGTACCGCTTGCACCGTGGGAGATGCAAAAGTTTGCAAGTCAACCTATGACTAAGAACACTCGTATCTCCTAAATGATTCTAACTCATCAAAACAGGGGTGATTTCCTTAATTTGATGAATCTCTATTCGTTTCAATAAATGGTTTCCAATGGTGTGTTTTATGAAATTTCATCCTCTGGATTAGGGTGATTTCCTTATCTTAAGGATTGAGTTCAATTATTCTCAATGGAACTTACATTTCACAAATGACATGGTCTCACCAAAATAGTTTTGAAACCCGTACTTTGGTGACAAATGTCAATCTTCGATTGTTTTCTTGTTATTATGAAATTCAATCATCAAGATAGGCATGAAAACCATACCTTGATGACTATTCTCATTTCTTGATCTTCAACTTATCAAGGTTGTAATCAAGTGACGAGAAGCATGTAGTAACTTGAAGGGTGAAATAATGTTAGTGTTTCGACCTATCAAGCCAAAGCATGATCCCTGAACTTGAAAGAAGACCCGATCGTTTTAGGTTGATTTTGATTCCGAGCTTGGAGCACTTAAATTCTTAAATGGATTTCTCTCCCTTTATCCTCATGTTTTGATTTGATCTAGCTATATGAAACCGTTTATTCCTTATCTATCGACTTTCATTTTGAGTTATCATCAAAACTTGATTGTGCAATGGTAGCCTTCCTAAACAATCTCTCTACCAAAGATATTATCAACTTATGCTCATGACTTTCTAGTCATACAAATGTTCTCAGCTGTGCTTATGGTTTGTTGAACTGCGTATGTAAACTTACTTAGATATTGCTACCTTGCAAAACATGTTTACAAATACCTCTCCTCTTGTTCGCGTCACCTCTTGAATCGCTTTTGAATCCTTAACCTTGAAAATCATTAAAATTCTGTCTTGGATTTGAACAACAAGACTCGTTATTATCCTCATTGCAATGTGGATATAAAGGTTCAGAAAATTTCGTAACTTGTAGTCATGGGTTTGGCATAAAGGAAAAGATGTAACTTGGTATGTGTCCAAGTGTCTTACCTTCACATATGACAAAACCTAACCTTCGTGTTCTCGTGAATCTCCTGTTTAACTTTTCATTCATTAAGTGCCTCTTAGTTGTCATGATGACAATTGATGCATTATAGACCGATTGACTAAAATCTCATATTGACTCATATGAGATAGTGGGTCGAGAAATTAACCTGTATCTGTTTCAAATATTTGTATACCGTGGTATGACGTTAAAACATCGATCGTTATTTTGAATAATTGATTCATTTCGTCGTGAACTCATTCCAAGATCTTCACATAGCGTATTATTAGACCGATGGTTGGTCAAAGGAGAAATACATATTCACAAGATACGCGTTAAGGTCGTTTCATATGGTGACGTTTGGGATTCTTAAATTCCGACGGATAACCTTTCTTATCATTGTTAGTCTTATCTTGATTTCTAGACATCACCTTACCATGAAATTATATTCTGGAAGTTGTGATAATAAGTCTAACATACCATGGTAACTCGTCATCATTTCCAATGTTTCCTCTCAAGAACGATAGTATCTGGGTTATCATTGATCGATTGATCAAGTCGGCTCATTTCATACCAATTCGTGAGAAGTACCGAGTCGAGAAATTGGCTCGTATTTACATCAATGAAATAATCAGTCGGCATGGTGTACCTTTAGATATAAACTCTGATCGCGATGGTCACTTCATCTCTCGTTACTGGAAAAGTCTCCAATTAGCTCTCGGAACTCAACTGAATCTTAGCACAGCCTATCACCTGCAAACCGACGGTCAGACTGAAAGAACGATACAAACCCTCGAGGATATGTTCCGGGCTTGTGTCATTGATTTCAGTGGATCGTGGGATTCTCATCTTCCGTTGATCGAATTCTCTTACAATAACAGTTACCATACCAGCATCCAGATGGCACCATTTGAGGCCTTGTATGGCCAAAAGTGTCGATCTCCCATCTGTTGGTCTGAAGTTGGTGAATCACAGATTACTGGTCCGGAATTGATACAAGAAATAACCGATAAAATTCGTGATAACTTGGTCGCTGCTAGAAATCGTCAAAAGCATTATGCTGATAAAAGACGTAAGCCCATGGAATACAATGTCGGTGATCTCGTACTTATTAAGGTATCACCTTGGAGTGATTCGCTTTGGAAAGAAAGGGAAGCTAGCACCTCGTTACGTGGGTCCATTCAAAGTGCTCGAGCGAATTGGGAAAGTGGCCTACAAGCTTAAACTACCCCAAGAACTCAGCAATATACATCCGACATTTCATGTTTCAAACCTCAAGAAATGTCTTGCCGATGAAAATCTCCACATTCCACTCGACGAAGTCCAGATTGATGAATCTATGCACCTTATTGAGAAACCTGTGTAAATTATGGATCGGGAAGTCAAACAACTCAAACGTAGCCGGATACCTATTGTCAAAGTCCGCTGGGAATCTAAACGTGGCCCAGAGTTCACCTGGGTACATGAGGACCAAATGAAATCCAAGTACCCTCATCTTTTCGTTTCAGCCTCCTCGTGATTAAGCAGGGAGACTGTAACATCTCATATTTTTATTAAGTTAAAAGTTAACCTTGTTAAGTTTTAAAAGGACCTTTTATGTCATTTTGAAACTTTGAGGTTTGTTATACTTAACAATTAATTTGGTGATTAACAAATTAATTTAATAATAATAATAATAATAACATTATAAATGTTATAATGTTTATTTATTATTATAAAATTTAAGGTGATAATAATCTTAAAAAAATAATAATAATATTAACAATATTAATAATAATAATAATATGGTAATAATAATATTAATAATAATTATAATAATAATAATGTTAATAATAATGAAAATATAGGTTTTATAACTTTAACTTATAATTAATAACTTGTACATAAAATAATAACATTACAAACTTCGAGGGGTTAAATTGTAATTTATTTAAACTAAAACAAAACTTTAGTTTTGTTTTGACAATGGTTAGAATTCACAGGGACCATTTGTGTAAATTTTTTAAAATTACAGCCCCCATCCCGTCGACCTTCTTTCCCCTCCAGCGAGTCTCCGGCCGAACTCCGGCAACCACCAAACACCCAAAATAATCGATTTAAACTCAAATTAAACATCCCCGACCGTATCACGTGGGACATTCGAACTCAAAGCCCCTTTCGATTTGAAAAATTGGGTCGTATAGTGCGATCTACCCACCAAACACAGTTTGGCCGAAAGTTCTAGCCACAAATCGCACTAAAACGATATAATAATCAAAAGTAATCGCACCCACACCATCATCTGAATGTTTATGAGCAGATACAACTCACAAATCCGTCTCAAACAAACTTAAATGTCCCATTCGATCACCTCCATTGCCGAGGCTTGTTTCTAACTCGTTTTCCTCAAATTAATCTTCAATCAAGGAATTGAACATACATACATACTCGTTTTTACATGGGGGTCAAAAGCCCTATGAATCTAATCGTTGACAGATTCGATTGGGGGTTCAATTTGGTCGATTTCGAATTCTAGGGTTCTTAAGAAATGGGGGAAATTCATTCGATTGTGTTCAAAAGATTTGGAACCCGAGTGTTACCGCGGGTGTATACCTTTGGTCCATCGGTTCTATGCTCACATGCCATTCAGGAGGTCCCGGGTTCGACCCCGGGCACCTCCATATATTTTTTAAGGGCTTTTAGGCCAAATTAATTTTACAGAAAATTTTTAATAAATATAAAAATTGTTTTTGTAAACTTTTAATATTTTCCGGACCACCAAATAATTTTCTGGATTTTTCTATTAATTTTAAAAATTAAATAATTGTTTTAAAAACATTTTAAAAATATTATTCTTGGTTAAATCCTATTAAAAATGGGTTTCAACTAATAAATTTATTTCGGTTCAAACGTTATTCTTTTAAAATCATAGTTATCTTAAAATGTTTATTTAAAACTTATATTTAAACCTTATATGTTGATACAAATAAGTTCTTTTAAAATAACTAAATAATTATTTATGTAAAATCGAACTTGAAACAATAAAATCTTTATAATATTAATAGGCATTATTAATTAAAGTTTTATCATGATATTTGTAGAAATTATATATTTTATAATTTCACAAATTATTTAGAAGTATTATTTTCTTATAAACTAAAGGTTTAGATTAATAATTTGTTATTAATCAAAACATTATTCTAATTATTTTTAAATAATAAAGATGTATTTACTTATTAAACGCTATCATTATTTATACTTAAAGTCATTTCTAGAATACTTAAATGAATAGTCCTTTTAATTGAAACAAAACATAAATGATCACGTTAAAAACGTATTACTTATAAAAACCCCAAATTCTTATCGAAACCCTAGTTCGCGTCTAATCATTAAACCTTATTATTAATCTAAATCTTAAAATATATATACATGATTAGGTACCTCGTGAAGGAGTTCATTGGAACATCGATTATTATCCTATTTAATCATCTTACATACATACTGTTGGATCTATATTGTATAGGGCTAGATCATTTTTGTATAGGCTTAGTACTTGAATCAAGTCTTGTAATTAATATTTGTAACAGTCAAAATATATATATATATATGTACTTTGAATCTATAGGTTAACCCCATATATATGTGTGTTGATTTGTGACTTGACAGGGAAAAACAATGTACTTGGAGTAGTTATAGATTCTACCCTCGAAGATCCCAATAATTCCAGATGATATGTGTCGAGAAAATCTATCGAGCCCCGACTTCCTGTTTGGCATGCACTTTAGGTAGGTATGGCATAAGAATCTGTACGGTTTGCACAGCCTACCCTTTTTGATCTCTGTAACGCCCCGAAATTTCCTGAAACAAGCCATTTAATAATAACGGGCTTTTAAGGGTTAATTTAAGAAATAAAGGGGTAAATTAGTGGGCCATGGATCAAATTAGCCTTAATGGGCTAGACTTGGTGGGTTTAAGGGCCCTAATCAGCCCTTAAACATGCATAATCAGTCCCATTCCATCACATTACAACCCTAGCCACCAAATTCGTAGAGAGAGAAAGTAGAGAGAGAAAGTAGAGAGAGAAAGTGAAGAAATTCAAGATTTGGAGCTTGAAGGTTGGAAGGATTGAAGTTCTGGTGGATTGGAGCATCAAAACACAAGGAAAGAGCAACAAAACAAGGTAAGAATCGACCTCTAAGGCCCTCTGTAGATCAAACCCGGATTCTAGGGTTTTGGGGTTTTGAAAAGTTTAAAGAAACACATAAAGGTCGAATTTTTACGTATGAATACGTGTAAAAAGCTTAGATTTGGTTTCATGGAAGGTAAACTAAGGATTTGGACGTAAAAGTTAAGGTTTTGGGTTAAAAACGGGCTGGATCTGAGTTTCTGTTCATCCAGCGAAACTGGGCCCCGATCCAGCGAATTTAAGTATTCATCCAGCGAACCTGTGCATTTATCCAGCGAAACTAGGAGAATCCTAGCGAAACTACAGTTTCGCTACTGCGAAACTACAGTTTCGCTGATAACTTCGCTAAGTACTTAGGCTGACCTATAGACATAGCAAACTAAGAAACTCCAACGAAAGTTGGGCGCTCAAGGCAGCGAATCTGTCTAGTGAAACTAGCAGAAGTGCTGCCCAGCGAAACTGGTAGCGAAACTAAGCGAAACTGGCTGCGAAACTACCAGCGAAACTGGCAGCGAAACTATGAAGAAAATGACGTTTTTGCGTATTAACTTTTGTGCAGCTAGAGTATTCAGGCTATAGCTTAAGTGACTTAGAATTTAAGCTACTGGGACAAGTTCAGGTGAGTTCTAGATCCCCTATTTTATACGTGCTTTAAATGTTTTGGGGCGGTATGCATACTAAGATACATACTTTTTATGATCAGTTCTTTTAAAGTAAAGCTTTACATACTATCTTATATGAGAAATGGGGTGTTATAATGAATTGATAGTGTGTTTCCCTCATTGTGATATGACCTAGTAGAAATGAATTGCCTTGTAATGTGATGTGTTATATTATGTATAACTTAAACATGAAAGTGAAACGTAAGGAAAAGTTATTGGGCCCATAACATGTACCTGGATAAAGTAAAGTCTTGCAAGTAAAGTCCTGCAGGCAAGGGATAAAGTAAAGACTTGCAAGCAATGGCTAAAAGAGGGTTGCATTTGTTGTGCCCTCACCCGGATAAAGTAATGCTCGAACAGGCAGGTCTGTAAGCCCTGAATTGGCATGACAATAATGGCCCGATCGAGTACGACTGTAAGCCCTTAATTGGCGTGTCGGTAAAGTCCTAGGCGAGCCTAGGCACCGATAGTGACAGAGAATTGACGGATAAAGAAGAGTAATAAATAACGAGAAATGAAAAGCAATGATAAAGTATCGATAAAGTGATAGCCTGTATGTATGGATGCTTGATAGATGAGAACAAATTTTCAACTGATAAAGCTAATATCTCTTACGAAAGTTATTTAGCAAAGTAAACCTAGAATTCACTCAGCGAAGCTGACTTTTGTATGCATATCAGTTGACAGGTAAAAGTTAGAGCTACGGAATAGAGGCATGGGACTGAAGCTACTTGGCACTAGAAGACTGGCATCCCTGATGAAGAAAAGATTAATAGGACTTTAAATAGATTTTAAGAATTAAAGACAATGTTTATATTTCATTTGTAATGGATTGAAATTTACAGTATTTTCCGCTGCGATATATATTTATACACATATGAGTAAATGACTGTTTTAACTCGATGTTTTGCTGTGAATGACCAACTGTGAGGCTTCCCTGAGAAAGGTGGGCCTTACAAGTTGGTATCAGAGCCAATGTTTAAGAGATTTGGGAAAACTGTTTTTCTAAACCTAAACTTAAACAGATAATGGGACCAAGTGTCAAGGATGCCAGTCCAAGAAGCTCCATGCCAAGAGGTAACAAAGTATGTTGTAGGTATTATTCCGAGGGATAGTGCCTTCTTAATTAAGTAAGAGCCGAGATAGAGTATGATAAAGTTATCTGTGACACCTATCTGAATTTATGTGACTTATACGTGCATAGAATAGGTATAGTAGGTTCTAGTGTTTGTGTGGTTCAGGATAGGAAAGTTTATGGCACGAGGAGTTCTGTAAGTAGTTAATCACAACTGGCCACTGTTATTAAAAATTTACAAAACTTGTCGTGAACTGAACTTGCCTTGAAAGACCATATTAACATTCTGAATCTTATAGGAAGTAGAACGAATGGCACCTAAGAAAGAAGTTCCAACCATGGTCACCCGGAGAAGCACTAGGGGAAGGCCCCCGACTAAGGCAAAGGAAACTGCAAGTGCAACTGTGAAGCCAATAAAAAGGTCAACCAGAAAGCCGGTTGAGGAACCGATTAAGGAGGAGGAGGTTGAGTTAGAAACGGAGCCGAGGGGTCTACCCCTGACCAGGCCAAACTGAAAGAGACAGTAAAGGAAGCTATTGCCCAGAGGTGCATCAGGTCCTGTCTGGAGTGATGCCCGCTCTGCTTGCGGAATTTGTGGAGCAGGTTAAGGGCGACAGTAAGAAGAGTACGGCTTCAGAAAAAGTTGATAAGAAAGGGGCAGTCAAGACTGAGGAATTGAGCGACGAGGGAGATCGTCTGGGTAACCATGATGGCCCTGAAGTGGAAGAGAGGGCGAAGGGGTGCAGCTACGGGGATTTTCAGAGGTGTAAGCCCCCAACGCTTGATGGTACTGGTAACGCTGTCACTGCTCAGCGTTGGATCAGGGAAATAGAGGCCGTACTGAAGATCAGCGAGTGCCGTGAAAACCAAAAGGTGAAGTTTGCTTCCTATTCCCTTTTGGATCCAGCACTGTCTTGGTGGGATAACATTGTTGAGTCTTACGGAGAGGAGGCCATTGAGAGGATGAAGTGGCCGGAGATGAAGAGGTTGGTGATAGAGGAGTACTGCCCGGAAAGAGAGCTTGACAAGATTGAGCAAGAGTTCGTGAGTTTGGAGGCTGGAAATATGACTCACCAGGAGTACACTACAAAATTCAATGAAATGGCACGTCTGGTGCCTGACTTGGTGACTCCTGAATCCAAGAGAATCAAGAGGTACATACAAGGGTTGCCTCTGGACATTCGTAGGGACATGGTCACGGCCCGACCTGGTACTTTTAGATCAGCGGTGGACCTCAGTGGAAGGTTGTACAATCATCGCAGGCCGGTGATAGTGGGTGAGACGAAGAAGGCTTGGAATAACCATGGGAAGAGATATGGAAGTAGTGGCCACCAACCGGGGAACAAGAAAGCAAGGGTGGATGCAAAACAGATGGTTGTGAAGGGGGTCGAGGAAGTTAAGAACTGTGGGAAGTGTGGGAGGAGGCATCCCGGAGAGTGCCGATTGGGTAGCCATGGGTGCTACCGGTGTGGGAAAACGGGTCACATGGCTAGGGAGTGCCCGGAAGTAAACGACTGCTTTAACTGCCATGAGTCGGGGCACTACAGCAGGGATTGCAAGAAAGCCAAGCGGGAAGCTCGGGCACGAGCAGGGGTGATGACAAGGGGGATGATGGAAAGCCCAAGGTCAAGGCAAGGGCTTTCACCATGAACAAGAAGGAAGCAAGGAAGGACCCGGACGTAGTGTCAGGTACGCTCCTTGTCAATGATGTTTGCGCCTCCATATTATTTGATAGTGGTGCCAGTAAGAGTTTCATATCTGTATCCTTCTGTGCCACACTAGATGTCCAAACTAAGAAAATAGATGATGTCTTCGAAGTAGAAACAGCCGATGGTAAGTCCATTAGAATAGTCAGGATGATAGAGGATTGCCACATTAAATTAGGAGGCCATTACTTTCCCGCACGATTGTTTGTTATGCCCTTAGGAGGTTTCGATGTCGTACTAAGGATGGATTGGCTAGCTGCCCACGATGCTAACATAGTATGCCAACAGAAGATGATCCGGTTAACGGCTCCAGATGGTAGTCCGGTTACGATCTACGGTGATAACGATTGTAAGGTTCCAAGGATCATTTCCATGATCAAGGCGGAGAAATGTATGAGGCGAGGGTGCGGAGCTTATCTAGCGTACGTCAAGGATGCTAAAGATAAAGCGAAGGAGTTGTCCGATGTACCAGTGGTGCGGGACTTTCCTGACGTATTCCCGGAGGATCTGCCCGGAGTACAACCGGACAGGGAGATAGAGTTTCAGATTGACTTACTGTCAGGAGCCCAACCCATTGCCAAAGCACCCTACCGCCTAGCTCCGTCCGAGATGAAGGAGCTCATGTCACAACTGCAGGAACTCCTTGATAAGGGATTCATTAGGCCCAGCATTTCTCCATGGGGCGCTCCCGTGCTGTTTGTGAAGAAGAAGGATGGCAGCATGAGGATGTGTATAGATTACAGGGAGTTGAATAAGCTGACCGTGAATAATCGGTACCCTCTACCCCGGATAGATGATCTGTTTGGTCAGTTGCAAGGGGCAAGTTGGTTCTCCCGAATAGATCTCCGATCTGGATATCACCAACTGAAGGTAAGGGAGCAAGATATCCCAAAGACGGCCTTCCAAACACGCTATGGCCACTACGAGTTTCTGGTTATGTCTTTCGGGCTAACCAATGCTCCTGCGGCATTCATGGACTTGATGAATCGCGTGTGCCGCCCGATGCTGGACAGATCGGTGATAGTATTCATTGACGATATCCTGATATACTCAAAGAACGAAGGAGATCACGCTTGTCATATCAAGGAGGTGCTAGAAACTTTACGAAGGGAGAAACTGTATGCGAAGTTCTCTAAATGTGCCTTCTGGCTACGGGAGGTTCAGTTTTTGGGGCACGTTATAAATTCCGAGGGAGTAATGGTTGATCCAACGAAAGTTGAAGCAGTTACGCAATGGAATTCCCCGAGGACGCCATCCGAAATCTGTAGTTTCTTGGGATTGGCTGGTTATTATAGAAGGTTCATCAAAGATTTCTCGAAGATAGCTTCCCCATTAACAAGGTTAACGAGGAAGAACGTGGTGTTCGACTGGGAAAGGAACAAGAAGATGCGTTCCAGGAATTGAAGGATAGATTAACCAAAGCTCCTATACTAACCCTACTGGAGGGAGATGAAGACCTAACGGTATACTCCGATGCTTCTTACTGCGGGTTAGGCTGTGTGTTGATGCAAAGAGGGAAGGTTATATCTTACGCATCCAGACAGTTAAAGGACACAGAGGTTAACTATCCGGTTCACGATTTGGAACTTGCCGCAGTAGTGTTCGCATTAAAGATCTGGAGACACTATTTGTATGGAACTAAGTGCGCCATATTTACCGACCACAAAAGTCTGAAATATTTCTTTGAGCAGAAGGACCTAAATATGAGACAGAGGAGGTGGTTGGAGTTGATAAAGGATTACGACTGTGAAATCCATTATCACCCGGGTAAGGCGAACGTGGTAGCCGATGCCCTGAGCCGAAAGGAAGGATATGAACCGATCCGGGTGAAGGCGTGCCAACTAGTAGTGACCCCAGATGTTATGAGGATGATAAGCAAAGCTCAAATGGACGCTTTAAAAGAGCAGCAAATCAATAAGGAAAGGGTGGTGGGAAAAGTGGATGAATTGGTAGAAAACACCTTGGGCGTTAAGACCTTCCATGGCAGGATATGGGTTCCGAAGCATGGTGACTTGCGGGAAAAGATTATGGATGAAGCGCACAAGACCCGCTACTCAATACATCCAGGCGCAAATAAGATGTACCATGATTTGAAGAAAGATTATTGGTGGCCTGGGATGAAAGAGATGTGGTTGCGTATGTAAACAAATGTCTCACGTGCCTACAGGTGAAGGCTGAGCACCAAAGACCTTATGGTAATGTTTAGCCATTAGAAGTACCAGAGTGGAAGTGGGAACATGTTACCATGGACTTCATCACCAAACTACCCCGCACGACAAAAGGCCGTGACGCGATATGGGTGGTTGTTGATAGACTGACTAAAAGTGCGCATTTCCTGCCAATCAAGGAAGCAATTAGTTCAGAAAAGCTTGCTGAACTATTTATCGAGAAATTGTGGCGCGACATGGTATGCCCGTATCGATTGTTTCAGATAGGGATACGCGGTTCACCTCAAAGTTTTGGAAAAAGTTCAATGAAGAGATGGGTGCGAGGTTGCATGTTAGTACCGCATACCACCCACAGACCGATGGGCAATCGAAAAGAACGATCCAGACACTGGAGGATATGCTTCGGGCATGCGTTATCGAATTTGGCGGTAATTGGGATGATCATCTGCCACGAGCAGAGTTCTCCTATAACAACAGCTACCACGCCAGTATTAAGATGCCCCCATATGAGTTATTGTACGGTCGACGGTGCAGAACTCCTATTTGTTGGGGTGATGTCGGACAGAAGGAGCTAGGAAGCTTAGAAGTTGTGGAAGCCACAACGGAAAAGTTGGAGAAAATCAAGGCGTATATGAAGGCTGCCAAGGATAGACAAAGTCATACGCCCACAAAAGAAGGAGACCAATAGAGTTCAGCGTGGGTGACAGGGTAATGCTAAAGGTGTCACCATGGAAGGGAATCATCCGATTTAGGAAGAGGGGGAAACTGAGTCCCAGGTTCATCGGACCATTCGAGGTACTAGCACGAGTTGGGGACGTAGCTTACAGGCTAGACCTTCCAGAAGAATTAAGTGGGATTCATCCTACCTTTCATGTGTCGCACTTAATAAAATGTTTAGCACCAAATGAGGCAGTCGTACCTCTAGATGACATCGAGGTGGACGAGAAGCTGAACTATGTAGAACAACCAGTGGCTATACTGGATCAGAAGGAGAAACAATTGAGAAATAAAGTAGTCAAGCAAGTCAAGGTGCAATGGAAACACCGAAAAGGGTCGGATGCCACCTGGGAATCCGAGGAGGAATTGAGACGCCAATACCCCGATCTGTTTAGTGACGAGTCAGCTTTCGAGGACGAAACCCAAATAAGGGGGGGAGACTTGTAACGCCCCGAAATTTCCCGAAACAAGCCATTTAATAATAACGGGCTTTTAAGGGTTATTTTAAGAAATAAAGGGGTAAATTAGTGGGCTATGGATCAAATTAGCCTTAATGGGCTAGACTTGGTGGGTTTAAGGGCCCTAATCAGCCCTTAAACATGCATAATCAGTCCCATTCCATCACATTACAACCCTAGCCACCAAATTCGTAGAGAGAGAAAGTAGAGAGAGAAAGTGAAGAAATTCAAGATTTGGAGCTTGAAGATTGGAAGGATTGAAGTTCTGGTGGATTGGAGCATCAAAACACAAGGAAAGAGCAACAAAACAAGGTAAGAATCGACCTCTAAGGCCCTCTATAGATCAAACCTGGATTCTAGGGTTTTGGGGTTTTGAAAAGTTTAAAGAAACACATAAAGGTCGAATTTTTACGTATGAAAACATGTAAAAAGCTTAGATTTGGTTTCATGGAAGGTAAATTAAGGATTTGGACGTAAAAAGTTAAGGTTTTGGGTTAAAAACGGGCTGGATCTGAGTTTCTGTTCATCCAGCGAAACTGGGCCCCGATCCAGCGAATTTAAGTATTCATCCAGCGAACTGTGCATTTATCCAGCGAAACTAGGAGAATCCTAGCGAAACTACAGTTTCGCTACTGCGAAACTACAGTTTCGCTGATAACTTCGCTAAGTACTTAGGCTGACCTATAGACATAGCAAACTAGGAAACTCCAACGAAAGTTGGGCGCTCAAGGCAGCGAATCTGTCTAGCGAAACTAGCAGAAGTGCTGCCCAACGAAACTGGTAGCGAAACTGCAAGCGAAACTGGCAGCGAAACTATGAAGAAAATGACGTTTTTGCGTATTAACTTTTGTGCAGCTAGAGTATTCAGGCTATAGCTTAAGTGACTTAGAATTTAAGCTACTGGGACAAGTTCAGGTGAGTTCTAGATCCCCTATTTTATACGTGCTTTAAATGTTTTGGGGCGGTATGCATACTAAGATACATACTTTTTATGATCAGTTCTTTTAAAGTAAAGCTTTACATACTATCTTATATGAGAAATGGGGTGTTATAATGAATTGATAGTGTTTCCTCATTGTGATATGATCTAGTAGAAATGAATTGCCTTGTAATGTGATGTGTTATATTATTATAACTTAAACATGAAAGTGAAACGTAAGGAAAAGTTATTGGGCCCATAACATGTACCTGGATAAAGTAAAGTCTTGCAAGTAAAGTCCTGCAGGCAAGGGATAAAGTAAAGACTTACAAGCAATGGCTAAAGGAGGGTTGCATTGTTGTGCCCTCACCCGGATAAAGTAATGCTCGAACAGGCAGGTCTGTAAGCCCTGAATTGGCATGACAATAATGGCCCGATCGAGTACGACTGTAAGCCCTTAATTGGCGTGTCGGTAAAGTCCTAGGCGAGCCTAGGCACCGATAGTGACAGAGAATTGACGGATAAAGAAGAGTAATAAATAACGAGAAATGAAAAGCAATGATAAAGTATCGATAAAGTGATAGCCTGTATGTATGGATGCTTGATAGATGAGAACAAATTTTCAACTGATAAAGCTAATATCTCTTACGAAAGTTATTTAGCAAAGTAAACCTAGAATTCACTCAGCGAAGCTGACTTTGTAAGCATATCAGTTGACAGGTAAAAGTTAGAGCTACGGAATAGAGGCATGGGACTGAAGCTACTTGGCACTAGAAGACTGGCATCCCTGATGAAGAAAAGATTAATAGGACTTTAAATAGATTTTAAGAATTAAAGACAATGTTTATATTTCATTTGTAATGGATTGAAATTTACAGTATTTTCCGCTGCGATATATATTTATACACATATGAGTAAATGACTGTTTTAACTCGATGTTTTGCTGTGAATGACCAACTGTGAGGTTTCCCTGAGAAAGGTGGGCCTTACAAGTTGGTATCAGAGCCAATGTTTAAGAGATTTGGGAAAACTGTTTTTGTAAACCTAAACATAAACAGATAATGGGACCAAGTGTCAAGGATGCCAGTCCAAGAAGCTCCATGCCAAGAGGTAACAAGTATGTTGTAGGTATTATTCCGAGGGATAGTGCCTTCTTAATTAAATAAGAGCCGAGATAGAGTATGATAAAGTTATCTGTGACACCTATTTGAATTTATGTGACTTATACGTGCATAGAATAGGTATAGTTGGTTCTAGTGTTGTGTGGTTCAGGATAGGAAAGTTTATGGCACGAGGAGTTCTGTAAGTAGTTAATCACAACTGGCCACTGTTATTAAAAATTTACAAAACTTGTCGTGAACTGAACTTGCCTTGAAAGACCATATTAACATTCTAAATCTTATAGGAAGTAGAACGAATGGCACCTAAGAAAGAAGTTCCAACCATGGTCACCGGAGAAGCACTAGGGGAAGGCCCCCGACTAAGGCAAAGAAACTGCAAGTGCAATTGTGAAGCCAATAAAAAGGTCAACCAGAAAGCTGGTTGAGGAACCAATTAATGAGGAGGAGGTTGAGTTAGAAACGGGAGCCGAGGGGTCTACCCCTGACCAGGCCAAACTGAAAGAGACAGTAAAGGAAGCTATTGCCCAAGAGGTGCATCAGGTCCTGTCTAGAGTGATGCCCGCTCTGCTTGCGGAATTTGTGGAGCAGGTTAAGGGCGACAGTAAGAAGAGTACGGCTTCAGAAAAAGTTGATAAGAAAGGGGCAGTCAAGACTGAGGAATTGAGCGACGAGGGAGATCGTCTGGGTAACCATGATGGCCCTGAAGTGGAAGAGAGGGCGAAGGGGTGCAGCTACGGGATTTTCAGAGGTGTAAGCCCCCAACGATTGATGGTACTGGTAACGCTGCCACTGCTCAGCGTTGGATCAGGGAAATGGAGGCCGTACTGAAGATCAGCGAGTGCCGTGAAAACCAAAAGGTGAAGTTTGCTTCCCATTCCCTTTTGGATCCAGCATTGTGTTGGTGGGATAACATTGTTGAGTCTTACGGAGAGGAGGCCATTGAGAGGATGAAGTGGCCGGAGATGAAGAGGTTAGTGATAGAGGAGTACTGCGCGGAAAGAGAGCTTGACAAGATTAAGCAAGAGTTCGTGAGTTTGGAGGCTGGAAATATGACTCACCAGGAGTACACTACAAAATTCAATGAAATGGCACGTCTGGTGCCTGACTTGGTGACTCCTGAATCCAAGAGAATCAAGAGGTACATACAAGGGTTGCCTCTGGACATTCGTAGGGACATGGTCATGGTTCGACCTGGTACTTTTAGATCAGCGTGGACCTCAGTGGAAGGTTGTACGATCATCGCAGGCCGGTGATAGTGGGTGAGACGAAGAAGGCTTGGAATAACCATGGGAAGAGATATGGAAATAGTGGCCACCAACCGGGGAATAAGAAAGCAAGGGTGGATGCAAAACAGATGGTTGTGAAGGGGGTCGAGGAAGTTAAGAACTGTGGGAAGTGTGGAGGAGGCATCCCGGAGAGTGCCGATTGGGTAGCCATGGGTGCTACCGGTGTGGGAAAACTGGTCACATGGCTAGGGAGTTTCCGGAAGTAAACGAGTGCTTTAACTTCCATGAGTCGGGGCACTACAGCAGGGATTGCAAGAAAGCCAAGCCGGGAAGCTCGGGCACGAGCAGGGGTGATGACAAGGGGGATGATGGAAAGCCCAAGGTCAAGGCAAGGGCTTTCACCATGAACAAGAAGGAAGCAAGGAAGGACCCGGACGTAGTGTCAGGTACGCTCCTTGTCAATGATGTTTGCGCCTCCATATTATTTGATAGTGGTGCCAGTAAGAGTTTCATATCTGTATCCTTCTGTGCCACACTAGATGTCCAAACTAAGGAAATAGATGATGTCTTCGAAGTAGAAACAGCCGATGGTAAGTCCATTAGAATAGTCAGGATGATAGAGGATTGCCACATTAAATTAGGAGGCCATTACTTTCCCGCACGATTGTTTGTTATGCCCTTAGGAGGTTTCGATGTCGTACTAGGGATGGATTGGCTAGCTGCCCAAGATGCTAACATAGTATGCCAACAGAAGATGATCTGGTTAACGGCTCCAGATGGTAGTCCGGTTACGATCTACGGTGATAACGATTGTAAGGTTCCAAGGATCATTTCAATGATCAAGGCGGAGAAATGTATGAGGCGAGGGTGCGGAGCTTATCTAGCGTACGTCAAGGATGCTAAAGATAAAGCGAAGGAGTTGTCCGATGTACCAGTGGTGCGGGACTTTCCTGACGTATTCCGGAGGATCTGCCCGGAGTACCACCGGACAGGGAGATAGAGTTTCAGATTGACTTACTGTCAGGAGCCCAACCCATTGCCAAAGCACCCTACCGCCTAGCTCCGTCCGAGATGAAGGAGCTCATGTCACAACTGCAGGAACTCCTTGACAAGGGATTCATTAGGCCCAGCATTTCTCCATGGGGCGCTCCCGTGCTGTTTTGAAGAAGAAGGATGGAAGCATGAGGATGTGTATAGATTACAGGGAGTTGAATAAGCTGACCGTGAAGAATCGGTACCCTCTACCCCGGATAGATGATCTGTTTGATCAGTTGCAAGGGGCAAGTTGGTTCTCCCGAATAGATCTCCGATCCGGATATCACCAACTGAAGGTAAGGGAGCAAGATATCCTAAAGACGGCCTTCCGAACGCGCTATGGCCACTACGAGTTTCTGGTTATGTCTTTCAGGCTAACCAATGCTCCTGCGGCATTCATGGACTTGATGAATCGCGTGTGCCGCCCGATGCTGGACAGATCGGTGATAGTATTCATTGACGATATCCTGATATACTCAAAGAACGAAGGAGATCACGCTTGTCATATCAAGGAGGTGTTAGAAACTTTACGAAGGGAGAAACTGTATGCGAAGTTCTCTAAATGTGCCTTCTGGCTACGGGAGGTACAGTTTTTAGGGCACGTTATAAATTCCGAGGGAGTAATGGTTGATCCAGCGAAAGTTGAAGCAGTTACGGAATGGAATTCCCCGAGGACGCCATCCGAAATCCGTAGTTTCTTGGGATTGGCTGGTTATTATAGAAGGTTCATCAAAGATTTCTCGAAGATAGCTTCCCCATTAACAAGGTTAACGAGGAAGAACGTGGTGTTCGACTGGGGAAAGGAACAGGAAGATGCGTTCCAGGAATTGAAGGATAGATTAACCAAAGCTCCTATACTAACCCTACCGGAGGGAGATGAAGACCTAACGGTATACTCCGATGCTTCTTACTGCGGGTTAGGCTGTGTGTGATGCAAAGAGGGAAGGTTATAGCTTACGCATCCAGACAGTTAAAGGACACAGAGGTTAACTATCCGGTTCACGATTTGGAACTTGCCACAGTAGTGTTCGCATTAAAGATCTGGAGACACTATTTGTATGGAACTAAGTGCGCCATATTTACCGACCACAAAAGTCTGAAATATTTCTTTGAGCAGAAGGACCTAAATATGAGACAGAGGAGGTGGTTGGAGTTGATAAAGGATTACGACTGTGAAATCCATTATCACCCGGGTAAGGCGAACGTGGTAGCCGATGCCCTGAGCCGAAAGGAAGGATATGAACCGATCCGGGTGAAGGCGTGCCAACTAGTAGTGACCCCAGATGTTATGAGGATGATAAGCAAAGCTCAAATGGACGCTTTAAAAGAGCAGCAAATCAATAAGGAAAGGGTGGTGGGAAAAGTGGATGAATTGGTAGAAAACACCTTGGGCGTTAAGACCTTCCATGGCAGGATATGGGTTCCGAAGCATGGTGACTTGCGGGAAAAGATTATGGATGAAGCGCACAAGACCCGCTACTCAATACATCCAGGCGCAAATAAGATGTACCATGATTTGAAGAAAGATTATTGGTGGCCTGGGATGAAAGAGATGTGGTTACGTATGTAAACAAATGTCTCACGTGCCTACAGGTGAAGGCTGAGCACCAAAGACCTTATGGTTATGTTCAGCCATTAGAAGTACCAGAGTGGAAGTGGGAACATGTTACCATGGACTTCATCACCAAACTACCCCGCACGACAAAAGGCCGTGACGCGATATGGGTGGTTGTTGATAGACTGACTAAAAGTGCGCATTTCCTGCCAATCGAGGAAGCAATTAGTTCAGAAAAGCTTGCTGAACTATTTATCCGAGAAATTGTGGCGCGACATGGTATGCTCGTATCGATTGTTTCAGATAGGGATACGCGGTTCACCTCAAAGTTTTGGAAAAAGTTCAATGAAGAGATGGGTGCGAGGTTGCATGTTAGTACCGCATACCACCCACAGACCGATGGGCAATCGGAAAGAACGATCCAGACACTGGAGGATATGCTTCGGGCATGCGTTATCGAATTTGGCGGTAATTGGGATGATCATCTGCCACTAGCAGAGTTCTCCTATAACAACAGCTACCACGCCAGTATTAAGATGCCCCCATATGAGTTATTGTACGGTCGACGGTGCAGAACTCCTATTTGTTGGGGTGATGTCGGACAGAAGGAGCTAGGAAGCTTAGAAGTTGTGGAAGCCACAACGGAAAAGTTGGAGAAAATCAAGGCGTATATGAAGGCTGCCAAGGATAGACAAAAGTCATATGCCGACAAAAGAAGGAGACCAATAGAGTTCAGCGTGGGTGACAGGGTAATGCTAAAGGTGTTACCATGGAAGGGAATCATCCGATTTAGGAAGAGGGGGAAACTGAGTCCCAGGTTCATCGGACCATTCGAGGCACTAGCACGAGTTGGGGACGTAGCTTACAGGCTAGACCTTCCAGAAGAATTAAGTGGGATTCATCCTACCTTTCATGTGTCGCACTTAAGAAAATGTTTAGCACCAAATGAGGCAGTCGTACCTCTAGATGACATCGAGGTGGACGAGAAGCTGAACTATGTAGAACAACCAGCGGCTATACTGGATCGGAAGGAGAAACAATTGAGAAATAAAGTAGTCAAGCAAGTCAAGGTGCAATGGAAACACCGAAAAGGGTCGGATGCCACCTGGGAATCCGAGGAGGAAATGAGACGCCAATACCCCGATCTGTTTAGTGACGAGTCAGGTTTCGAGGACGAAACCTAAATAAGGGGGGAGACTTGTGACGCCCCGAAATTTCCCGAAACAAGCCATTTAATAATAACGGGCTTTTAAGGGTTAATTTAAGAAATAAAGGGGTAAATTAGTGGGCTATGGATCAAATTAGCCTTAATGGGCTAGACTTGGTGGGTTTAAGGGCCCTAATCAGCCCTTAAACATGCATAATCAGTCCATTCCATCACATTACAACCCTAGCCACCAAATTCGTAGAGAGAGAAAGTAGAGAGAGAAAGTGAAGAAATTTAAGATTTGGAGCTTGAAGGTTGGAAGGATTGAAGTTCTGGTGGATTGGAGCATCAAAACACAAGGAAAGAGCAACAAAACAAGGTAAGAATCGACCTCTAAGGCCCTCTGTAGATCAAACCCGGATTCTAGGGTTTTGGGGTTTTGAAAAGTTTAAAGAAACACATAAAGGTCCAATTTTTACGTATGAAAACGTGTAAAAAGCTTAGATTTGGTTTCATGGAAGGTAAACTAAGGATTTGGACGTAAAAAGTTAAGGTTTTGGGTTAAAAACGGGCTGGATCTGAGTTTCTGTTCATCCAGCGAAACTGGGCCCCGATCCAGCGAATTTAAGTATTCATCCAGCGAACCTGTGCATTTATCCAGCGAAACTAGGAGAATCCTAGCGAAACTACAGTTTCGCTACTGCGAAACTACAGTTTCGCTGATAACTTCGCTAAGTACTTAGGCTGACCTATAGACATAGCAAACTAGGAAACTCCAACGAAAGTTGGGCGCTCAAGGCAGCGAATCTGTCTAGCGAAACTAGCAGAAGTGCTGCCCAACGAAACTGGTAGCGAAACTGCAAGCGAAACTGGCAGCGAAACTATGAAGAAAATGACGTTTTTGCGTATTAACTTTTGTGCAGCTAGAGTATTCAGGCTATAGCTTAAGTGACTTAGAATTTAAGCTACTGGGACAAGTTCAGGTGAGTTCTAGATCCCCTATTTTATACGTGCTTTAAATGTTTTGGGGCGGTATGCATACTAAGATACATACTTTTTATGATCAGTTCTTTTAAAGTAAAGCTTTACATACTATCTTATATGAGAAATGGGGTGTTATAATGAATTGATAGTGTGTTTCCCTCATTGTGATATGATCTAGTAGAAATGAATTGCCTTGTACTGTGATGTGTTATATTATGTATAACTTAAACATGAAAGTGAAACGTAAGGAAAAGTTATTGGGCCCATAACATGTACCTGGATAAATTAAAGTCTTGCAAGTAAAGTCCTGCAGGCAAGGGATAAAGTAAAGACTTGCAAGCAATGGCTAAAGGAGGGTTGCATTTGTTGTGCCCTCACCCGGATAAAGTAATGCTCGAACAGGCAGGTCTGTAAGCCCTGAATTGGCATGACAATAATGGCCCGATCGAGTACGACTGTAAGCCCTTAATTGGCGTGTCGGTAAAGTCCTAGGCGAGCCTAGGCACCGATAGTGACAGAGAATTGACGGATAAAGAAGAGTAATAAATAACGAGAAATGAAAAGCAATGATAAAGTATCGATAAAGTGATAGCCTGTATGTATGGATGCTTGATAGTTAAGACATCTTACGAAAGTTATTAGCAAAGTAAACCTAGAATTCACTCAGCGAACTGACTTTTGTATGCATATCAGTTGACAGGTAAAAGTTAGAGCTACGGAATAGAGGCATGGGACTGAAGCTACTTGGCACTAGAAGACTGGCATCCCTGATGAAGAAAAGATTAATAGGACTTTAAATAGATTTTAAGAATTAAAGACAATGTTTATATTTCATTTGTAATGGATTGAAATTTACAGTATTTTCCGCTGCGATATATATTTATACACATATGAGTAAATGACTGTTTTAACTTGATGTTTTGCTGTGAATGACCAACTGTGAGGCTTCCCTGAGAAAGGTGGGCCTTACAATCTCCCCTTTCTCGTAATCACCATCGTACCCCATCAGGTTGAATACCTTTTCAATGTATTCATTCTCGAATACGTCGGGGTGCCCTATCTCTCTATCACCCAGTTCCAGACATCTTCGTATGGTGCTTTCAGTGATTTGAAGACGCTCATTCAGAATCTCAGCAGCAATCACTTCCTCATCACCTTGTTGTTCAACTCGTGCTGAGTTCCAGAAGTCGATTATGTGCGCCTGATGGATCACAGGCTCTGCCGTTAAGGCGTAGAAGAGCCTGGACCGCCGAAGATATCTTATGATATCTCGACATCCTTCAGCTGCAGGATCATCAGCATTTAAGAACGCGCACACGTTGTGCTCTTTTGAGAATCTGTTTGCCATCTGTAAAGAAAATCGAGTTAGCATACATGCAGTTGAATCGTTTTAATGGCAATAACCGATTAACCAGTTCCGTACTGATGTTTAGGACATGATTTACCTTCGCAGTAATGGTAATCGATTACTGGATAATGTTGATAGAGTTTTCTTGGAACGGATTTTTGAAAGTTTGAAAGAGAGGGAAAGTGGGCGATTTTCTAGGTTAAAAGTGAAAAAGTGCTCTGTAAAAGTGAGTTCTAAGGGTCAGAAACCTTATTTATAGGCGAACACATTAATTTCTTTTATTAATTATGTTGGGCCCACTCCCATTTATTCCTTTCCGCATACCAAGTTTAGAGTGCATTACTTCTTCCGCAGAACATCTGCGGAACCTTAACATCTGCGGATGTCTTAACATCTGCGGAACCTTACATCTGCAGATGTCTTAACATCTACAGATGTATAAGTTCAAGCAATGCATTTGTTTTGCTGCTGAATCAGAAATCACATAATACTTCTACGGATGAAAGGTATTACTGAGACTTCTGTGGAACTTAAAGTTTTAAAAACTTTAAATGTATGATATGTATGATATCTACTGAGTAGAATCAAATGTTGATGTTTGATGTTGGACATTGTTGACTTTATTTGCATGGCAATTAAGTACAAGGAAGCAAGTGTCCTGTATCCTGCATTCAAGTTAGTGCTCAAGTTCCAATTCCTTCAAAGTAAATTAAATCAATTATCAGCTTTTTATTGTTTTTCATGCATGAACTACTCCCCCTAAATTTGTGATTAATGGAAGACTGTTGCATTCATCAAAATTTAAGTGGTAAACATGCATGAGAGGCATATGACAGTTAAGTGAGAGAAAATCAGTTAAGAGGACAATTAAACATCTGGCTTAAACAATCACAAGCATGCATATATATAGAGGGATCATACTATGACTTGGCTTCTGCTGATGTTGATTAGTTGATTCACTACACACTTGATTGTAAGTATATAGATCCACTGAAATTCAAACATGAGTAATGTATCAACTAGGCATGCTATTTATCATGTTGTGAAGTTTGTTAATCAGTAACAATCATGAGTCCCACATTCAATTATCATTAGAGTATGTCTTCCGTAGGTGAGGCAAATCACTACATTTCACACTTAATGACTATGTACATTAAGATATAAGGTCTATCTTGAGACATATTACAGTCTCATGAATGCTTTGATGTTGAAGCTCTTTGATTTGATGTACAATGGATCACAAGTGATTCCTTTTTTTAGAGCTGAAATATGATATTCATAGTCACCAGGTCTTTACTTTCGTAAAACAGAGGTGAACTTAACCCAGGTCTTTGTTTACACAAAATAGAGGGAGAATGAAGATCATACTATTGGATCATATCCCCAGGTCTTTGTTTACGCAAAACAGAGGAAATATGACATTGCAAAGATAGAAGATTATAAAGTATTTTACATAGTGTGCTTGTGTAAGTGATTTGATCACATTAGGAGAGAACATACCTTCCTGATTCTCAAATGGAATCCCCACGGATAGTTACCTGAATCTTTTAGTTTAGCATGCTCTTAGCTTTGTTTCCACTCAAGATGAACCTACTCACATATCAGTATGATATAAGTCAGATTGAGTTTTTGTTTAATAACCAAGTATAGTCTACTATCATTTCCTTATATAATGCATGTATAGATGTTCTATCAGACACTTAATTTATCCTTAACTATTACTCTGCACAAAGTCAGTCATATGCTTTTGTTGATTTATTCTAAGTTAATCATCCCTAAAGATTCTATCAGAAAATTAAATCTAACAGAATCAAATGCTTTAGTGAACAAATCAGCAAGCTGATTTGTTGTGTCCACTTTGACTAACTTAATTAGACCCTTTTCAGAGCAATCTCTCAGAAAATGGTATCTGATTTCAATGTGTTTTGTTTTACTATGTTGAACTGGGTTAGCAGTTATAAACATAGCAGCTGAATTATCAATATGAATTGGTGTATGAAGGAAATTGTAACCATAATCAAGTAATTGGTTCTGCAACCAAAGTACTTGAGAGCAACCAGCTGAAGCAGCTATGTACTCAGCTTCAGCTGTGGACACGGATACATTGGTTTGCTTCTTGCACTGCCAAGAAACAAGTCTTGGTCCTAGAAACTGACATCCACCAGTTGTGGATTTTCTATTGTTGTTGCACCCTCCATAGTCACTATCTGAATAGGAGTAGAGGCTAAAATCTCCATCTTTGGGATACCAAAGTCCTAATGCAGGTTTGCCTTTCAGATATCTGAAAATCCTCTTCATAGTATTCAGATGAGACTCCTTTGGGTCTGATTGATACCTGGCACAAACACAAACAGCAAACATGATGTCAGGTCTACTGGCAGTTAAGTACATTAAAGAACCGATCATTGATCTATACAATCTTTGATCTACTGACTTTCCAGCAGGGTCAGGCACAATCTTGTCTATTGTTGAGGCTGGTGTCTTACAAGAAGTGGAATCAGCAAGATTGTACTTCTTCAAAATTTGATGAATGTACTTTTCTTGATTGATGAAGATGCCATCTGTTTTCTGATGAACTTGTAAGCCAAGGAAGAATGTCAATTCTCCCATGGAGCTCATCTGAAATTCAGATTTCATTAAGTCTTCAAAGCTTTGACACAGCTTATTGTTGGTTGATCCAAATATTATGTCATCAACATATATTTGAACCACCAAAAGATCTTGATGTTCATGTTTGAGGAAGAGTGTCTGATCAATGGTGCCTCTCTTGTAGCCATTCATCAGCAGGAAGGATGACAGTGTGTCATACCACTTTCTGGGTGCTTGATGAAGACCATACAAAGCCTTGTCAAGCTTGTATACTCTATGTGGATAATCAGGGTCTTCAAATCTAGGGGGTTGAGCCACATAGACTTCTTCATCAATTTTCCCATAAAGGAAAGCACACTTCACATCCATTTAATAGACTGTGAACTTCTTGAAGGAGGCATAAGCTAGGAAAACCTTATAGCTTCAATCCTGGCAACTGGTGCAAAGACTTCATCATAGTCTATCCCCTCTTCCTGAGTATATCCTTGAGCAATAAGCCTAGCCTTGTTTCTCACTATGATACCTCTGTCATCCAGCTTGTTTTTGAATAGCCACCTTGTTCCAATTGGATGTTGACCTGTAGGCAAGTCTACAAGAGTCCACACTTTCTGTTTTCTGAATTGTTGTAGTTCTTCTTGCATAGCCTCAATCCAACTGTTGTCCTTTAGAGCAGCTGTAATGTTTGCAGGAACTGTTTGGGACAAAAAGAAGGTGAACAAACAAATGTTTGCCATGCCTTCTTTGCTCCTTGTAGTTCGTGCATTCAGGTCTCCAATGATATTGTCTGTTGGATGAGACTTGTGAATTCTGCTTGTTGAGACAGTATCAACTGGAACTGTGGAGTCTAAGTTTGAGAAACCCATTGAAGCAGATGGAGTCAGCTGAGAAGTTGAGTCGATGAAGTAATCAAAAGGCTCATGGTCATTAGGCTCAGCTTGTGTATGAGTTGCTGCTGGGTTGTCTTCTTCCGCAGGAAGTTCTACGGAAGCAGCATTTTGTTCTTCCGCAGGAGTAACTGCAACATCTACGGAGGCATTGTGTACTTCCGTAGGAGAAACATCTACGGATGAACATTGTTGAGTTGCAGGCATGGATTGTTGATTCAACACCTCCTCTTTATCCCTTAGTTCAGCGGCTGAGGCAGGACTTACATCTGCGGATACTGATGCATCTGCGGATGTATTTACTGATGTAACGTCATGCTGCTGACTTGATTCTTGCTAAGGTGCAGTTAAAAGTTGTGCCCGTGGTGGGTCAGCTGTGAGGGGCACTTCATTCAAACTTGGAGGCACAAATGGATAGCATGTATCCGCAGCACCTGCATTGATCAGATAACCAGTGTTAAATGATTCAGTTAATGCATCTATATCAAAGAACCAAGATGATCCTTTTACATGTGTAGTAAACATGGATTCATTAAAAGAAACATTGCGAGTCTCTTCAACTATGTTATGTTCTGGAATATAGACCCTATATGATTTAGAAGTGGATGAATATCCAACAAAGAAACCATCATAGGCTTTTTCAGAAAATTTTCCCAATTGTTCTTTAGTATTCAAAACAGACACATGACACCCAAAAGCTCTAAGATATCCTATAAAAGGTTTTCTTTTAAATAAGAGTTCATAAGGTGTTTTATTATGTTCTTTGACAATTAATGTCCTATTTTGAACATTGCAAGCTGTATTCACAGCTTCTGCCCAGAAGGTAATGGGCAACTGAGAATCAGCTAGCATTGTTCTGGCTGCTTCTATGAGTGTTTTATTTCTTCTTTCAGCCACTCCATTTGTTGTGGAGTTCTTGGGGCACTGAATTGTCTTGCTATCCCTTTATTCCTGCAAAAAGAATCCAAATCAGCATTAACAAATTCAGTTCCATTATCACTCCTAAAAATTTTAACTTTTAAATCAAGTTGATTCTCAATCTTGATCACAAAGTCCATTAATGTTTCAGATGTTTCACTCTTATGTTTTAAGAAAAAAACCCATGTGAATCTAGTGAAATCATCTACTATCACCAAACAGTATTGCCTTTTTCCAATGCTCAGTACATTGGTTGGACCAAAGAGGTCCATGTGAAGCAATTTGAGTGGTGTAGTGTTAGTGTTAATTGTTTTGGATTTATGAGACACTCTGTGTTGTTTTCCTTTATAACATGAAGAACAATGATTAGAACAATGAAATTCTTTCTTTGGTAATCCAATGACTAAGTCATTTTTCACCAATTTATTCATGTTCTTCATGTTGTAATGGACAAGCCTTCTATGCCACAGTTGGGATTCATCTTCTGAAGATTTAGACAGCAGGCATGTCTCATGATTTGTGAGTGTTGTGTTGTTCATGTCCAAGATATATGTGTTGCCTTTTCTTGATGCTTTGAGAAGGATCCAGTCTGCTGGAACTGTAAAACCTGGCTTAAGAATGTAACAGTTAGTGTTATCAAATAGTGTTAAGTAATTTTGATCACAAATTTGGGAAACACTAAGTAAATTATACTGCAAATTTTCACAGTAATTTACTTTTTCAAATGTTAAAACACCATTAGTTACCATTCCTTCACCAACAATTTTACCTCCCTTCTTATCCCCACCAAATGCCACATAAGAGGCATGTTTATGTTTGAAGTCATGGAGAAGTGCACAGTTGCCTGTCATATGTCTGGAACAACCACTGTCAACATACCACTTGTTGTCAGCTCTCCATGATTGTTCCTGCACACAAAAAGAAATTAGTTAGAATTGACAACCCAAGGCTTAATTGTCTTGGGTTTTCCAGTTGTGTCAACAATAGTTACTCCTTCATGAATTAATCTTGAAGTTTCAGTATTAGTTGTTTCTTTTTGATTTGATGGTGGTGAGGATGATTCTGTTGAAGATGATTCAGGTTTCTGGATGTCTTCATGCTTATCTGAGTCTTTCTTCAACATAGCTTGTTTTGGTTAGTATTTTAATTTTGAAGAGGATCCTGTAGTTTTGAAAGTTTCTTCATCTTTCAGCTTTGATTGAGACACAGGAGTTCCTTTTGCAAAGTTGTCAAAGAAATCATCAACTGCTTCAGTATGTTTATCAGACAAATCCACCTTTTTGTGAGGTGCCTTAGCCTGTGTTGGTGTTTCTTTGTCAAAGTCTTGTCCGCAACAGATGATCTTTTCTTTGACTTTAGTTGTTCTTTCTGAATATTTGTCTCTTTGATCTTTTAGTTGTTCACATACTTATACGCCATGTGAGTTTCACGGCCCCTTTTCATGCTTATACAATTGTTTCAATCTTTTACAAACATGGGGGAAAAAGTATGCTCACACGTTTTCAATGTTGTACAACATACATACAATTTTCATACTTGAAATCAACGTGATGCTATTTTGTGAGTACTTATCTGATGCATACATGATGTTACTGTGTGGTTCTTCTTACAACCATTAATTCCGGTGTTGGAACCAATTGATAGGTATTAATAGTACTACTGGGTTGACACCCCCAACCTTGACAAATGGTTACTTGTGAGTACCATCACACTGCCAGGAACGGGCCTTGGGTGAATATATTCCGACAAGTTGCTGTGTGTACGTCATTAGGTTTGGTTGTATAAAACTCATGGTATGTGATTTTGCTTGCTTATAACTGTATACATGGTATTCCATTACAAACACTATACAACATCAATTACATGTTTACAATTCAAACCTGTGAACTCACCAACAATATGTTGATCTTTTGAGCATATCTTTTCAGGTAACAATCATTGAGGATAGCTAGGGATGCTGCCTTAGCGACGACCTTAGGATTGCACTACTTAGACTCATTGGATGTCTGTGACAGTTGCTTGATTTTTATTATTCACTTATTTTGATTTGTTTCCCGGGTTGTGGGACTTATACTTATTTGGTTTGTAAGACTATGTTTGTCGTGGAATTGACTAACTGCGACACAAGTCTCCATTTGTGTCGGGTGACGTCATGACACGTTGACTTTCTTCATTTAATGCATCTCTATTAACTTAACAACATGTTATGACGATCCCGTCCGTTACATCCTCGTGTTTCCGCTATCAGCAGGGGTGTGACAACATTGGCTTCAAAAGATCCATTAAGTTTTAGATGCAGTAGTACGTATGGGTTAATATAATATGGTTAAATAAACAATATAAACCAAAGTTTTAACCAGACTATATTACAAGCTAGAAGTCTAGTTCAATATGGTACTACAACTTGATTATACAATCTTGTCTTTATAAACCCAACAATACCATGTTTTTATGATGAAAACATGTACTATTACTCCTCTTATAAAGTGGATTTTAAAAGAAACAAGACATATAATTTTTTAAGAAAGA
The DNA here is from genome assembly GCA_024085815.1 of Flaveria linearis. Taxonomy (NCBI): domain Eukaryota; kingdom Viridiplantae; phylum Streptophyta; class Magnoliopsida; order Asterales; family Asteraceae; genus Flaveria; species Flaveria linearis. The sequence goes on from CM044001.1 coordinate 15,914,115, forward strand.
ATTGAATTCTATTAAATATTTTATAAAAACTTTATTTTCTCAAATAAAAATAAATCTGTATTATTTTAAATAGTATTTTTTTAACTAAAAATGATATTTTTTTCTAAATATTTATATTTTAGTAACAAAATATATATACAAAATAAAGCAGACTTACTATAGTTTCACTCGCCCTCGAGTCAACCCAATTCACGTTATGCTCGTGGGTGTTTTCTTTCACATCACCGGCTTCTCCAAATTATCTCCTACAAACCACCATTGCCCGCCAATCTGTCTAAGGGCATGACCCTTTCTTTGCATGTGTTTGCATTCATAATTCATCAAGCGTAGCACGTCGCTTCAATGTCTTATCCTAAAAAACTCATATTCATATTAGAAAGAAAATATTATTATTAAAGAAACATATACAGAACTTTAACCATACCTAGAAAAATGATTGATCAATGTATTATATATGAATTTATCAAGATAAACGGAAGGTAACAACATATATAATATCATGACGCGGAAACTAAGTACTAATAAGAAATAAAAAGACAAATTATCAATGTCTTATATATTTATTAATTTTTAGCCTTATTTTCTTTTACCAAAAAGGATTCATTTTGCTTGAAAAATGAGTTATTTTCATTATATATTTGCATCATGCAAGCGTGAGAAGTGAAATAGTATGTATCAAAATATGTCGCTCTTACCAAATTTTTCCTGACTGTGACAAAGCTTTTTGACCCGAGGGTATGTCGACCTCCTGTTGTCTTTTTTTTCATGTTTTCCGTTGATATATATCAAATCTTTATTCAAAACTTCACTTCTAACATTTAGATACAGTTTAGTATCTTCCAGTTTTGAGAAATCATGCTTGGGCTCATATATAGTAGTATACTAGTGTATACATTAGAAGTGTAACACTTTATATCTACTAGCTGATATAATTTTGCTTATGGATAAGTGGATCTAGAAGTTTTTGAAACTTCTCTGATTGACCTTGGTATTTAACTACATGAGCCTTTGCTTCTACAAGTTGTGTATTTGTAGAAGTCAACAGCAAGTTGTGTATTTGTAGAAGTCAACAACATTAATATGTTAAGTTTTCAAATTAGACTGCTCTTTTTTAAGTTTGGGATTACTTTTTTTTTAAACCTCAGTTTGTCTTTAAATAAGACTTTTCAGTATTTTAAAATTCAAACTTGAGAAAGTTTCATTTTATTCGTAGAAAATAACTATTCCTGTAGTATTTAAAGTTAATATTTCTTATTTATAATATGACAGAATAAAAGTATTTCTGTTTTTAATAATGTTATTTTAGTAAAGTTAAAAGTATAAAGTTTTAAATAAATTTAAACCAATTTAGCATCTTTCATGATTTTAAAAAATGTTTTATATTTCTTTTTATAAATATATATTTTCTTAAAACCTTTTCAATAACGTTTTCTCATACAAAAATATTAATACTCTTTTATTAGTTATTTTTAACTTCTATTTATAGAGCACGTGTTCTTATATAGAAAAGATCATTTTTAGAAATTAAATGGTTTGTGCAACTTTTTTAAAATAATGATATAGATTATATAACTGTTTTAAACATAAATTTATAAATAGTAATAATCATTTATACAAGTATATATGTAAAAAATAAATAAACATCATACATATACAACATTAGTTTCGTCTTGCGAGCCGACTCGATATCGACATATGAAGCTCGGGCTCAAAACCATTTATCAAATGAGTCGTAAAATGAGTTCGAGCTTGTTTAATCTCAGCTTAGTTAGAGTTTTAGCAAGTCGATCCCGAGTGGCTCACGAGACGATGTGACTCGTTTCTTCCCTAATTGTTGTTGAGAGTCTATTACCAACATACGTGCTCTCGGTAATTAAGTATTACATTTATAGTTTGTAAAATAAAAAAATAAACCATTAACTTTTATTTTGTTTCATCATGATATTTATATAAAATATTTATAAATAATGTATATCTTATTGCATCTTTTAAGATACTTAAAAATATTTTCAAAAAACACATATTTTTAAAAAGAATAAAAAATCAAATGTGGCTACTTTTATGTGAAATTGAAATAAAATTATAGTGAAAAAAATTCAACTTTCCTATATGAAAAGACGTCGTAAAATTAAGTCTGGGTGAACTAAAAAAAATAAAAATAAGTTTTAGAATTTTTTTTGTTTTTAATTACGACATATGAACCAAATGGTTTTACAATTTTATTAACCTTTGTACTTGACCCTTTTTAAATAATATTATTTTAAAATGAAATAAATTTCATCAATAACATTATAGTGAGAAATAGAAACAATTCATTCAACATCTATTTTGATAAATTAATTTTCTATATACACCATTTAAGAAAAAAAAAACTTCTTTTATAATTATAGCAATAGTTGATTTTATTTAAATGAACTATGACTACAAATAAAAATAGATACATTTTTAGTCGGGAAATCAAATAAATACAGACATAAGAAAAGAACACATGACACTAAATGTGCTGTTTTATTAATAAGTATATTTGATGTAGATTTTGATATTTGATGTAGATTTTGATCTCTATTCATAGTTCCTTATTATTTTGATTTCTATTTATAGTACCTTATTTATGGACACCTTCAAAGTTCAAACTAGTGACAAAAATATTGTCAAACGAAGGTTGTAGTTCCATATTTGATAATCATCATTGTGTATTTCCATAAGAATTCTCAATCTATCTGTTTTAACCGATTTTATAGGGTTGTGTGTAATGGGGCAAAACTGTATCAGACTGGCCTGAACTAAGAACCAAAATAGCTCCAAACTTAGGAATGACCGGGTCATTTGTATGTAGAATGAGTTGGGTGGTGTTGTTTTGGGTTTTTGGGTTGGGGCGAATTATGTTCACCCCTAGGCCAAACCTGGGCCAGACTTGACTGGCGCAAACCGGCATGGATCGAGGACAGAAATAGCTTCAAAATTGGGACTGTATGTCAGATATTTTATGGTAATTAAATTGACTAGATGATCAATGTGATTATAATATTCATCAATATAGGAGGTGCGGAGTGTACGCTTTTTTGAGTTTATTATGATATTCAACATTGAAATTTGATAATGTTTAGGGGCGGGCTTTGGGGGTTTCAAGGGGGCAGCGCCCCTGGGAGCGGGGTCCAAGAGGCGACAGTCTCTGGTTGTCACACCCTCAAAATCCACGTGCGAAGTTTTACCGCGAGGCGTGTGAACAAACCAGGATCACAGTCAATAGTTACTCGGAACGACTCTATATGCCATATTTAACACAAACTAAACCAGAGTTCAAACTTTAAAATCGTGCGGAAGCGTATTATAAATAAGACAAACCCAAAATATAAAAATGTATAACATGGCAAAACATGCGCCAACCAACTGTTTAAAGAAAAACCCAATCATAAAGATAAGCAAATGGGTCATTGTTTTGATCCTAGAATGCATGCTTGACTCGTGCAGTGCTCCTACTGGCAATCCGGATTATCGACCTGAGAATAGCATACTAAAAAGTCAACACAATGGTTGGTGAGTTCAAGAGTTTGCGTTTAAACATAACAGTTTAACAATTGTGATATATATAAGCATGTGTATTGCAATAGATAGCTAGTCTATTCACAAATGAATATTAATACATAGTGATTTCGAAATTGAAGCTGACTGTGTTATGTTTGCCTCCTGTCACGACTTACCACATCGTGACAAATGTACTTAGGACAAATTGCACCCGTTTGACCTCGAGTCACACAGGTGGGGCTCGTCAGACCCAGTAGTACTACCCAAGTTTCTCCACTATTCAATATTAACAATTCGAAAGTGTGAGGACTTTATCATGGTAAACAGCACTATATTAACATCATACACATCTTAAATAAATAAAGCGTTTATAAAGTTACCAGTGTGCTATCTCCCCCAAAAGAGATTAAGTAAAACAGTGGGGCATGAACTCACCTGATACGCATATTGAGTACTAGAGTTTATTTGAAAGAACAAATGGGCAGTCAACCCTCAGAGGTTACCTAGATCATGTAAGTACATGAGTTTGTGTAAACAGTGAATATGAGAAACCCTAAGTGCACTATAACCAAGGACTCAAGGTTTTAGAAGAATAGACATGTTTGACGTTGACCCGTTTGACCCGTTGGTGACATTATGTGTTGTAGACCATTTATACAGACATGAGCATATATCATACAAGTCATGTAAGTTCTTAGCATCTAGCGTACTCAGTGTGTTCATAACACAACTGATGTGTCATATAAAAGATCAGATCATGCATAACCTATTTATATGACCCATAACTATGATTTAGCATATACGGGTCAAAACAGATAATTCACCAAATAATCATCAATACTAACCACAACACATTCAATATGTCCAATACATACCACATACATCAAGATGATTGGTTTCCAGTCCCAAACATGATGTCCTAGTTACTAGTCAACATACAAAACCATACATGATCATCAAAGTGCATAAATCACATAACAACCTAATAAACATTCCATACAACCCAATTCACAAGTTCTATCACCTTAGACATCCACAACAAGCATTCTAACATGATTCTAAAGCCATGAATAAGTCAAATTCTCAATATCCAATGTTCATGCACAATAAAGTTTCCCTTTTGGGAAAGTTCATCCCAAAATCTAGTAAACACCCAATGAACATACAATTCGTCAATAATATACTATTTCAAGCTCATAACAACAACTAGCCATGATCAACAACATCAAACTACCATAATTCATCAATTCATATCTAAAAAGTTTCTACTTTTGGCAAAACATGAACAACAATATCCAACCTAAGTTTTCTAGCATTCATAGCAACAATCTAGCATTCATATCATAATCCTAATATTCATACAACATCATTAACACCCTAATACCATCAATTCATCATTGAATTATCAAGTTCATGCACAAAAGTTACTATTAATAGTAAGGTATGAACAAAGTTCTCAATTCACCAATTTCTTGCATAATTCATGTTTTCTAACATTCATACTAACTAATTAACATCCCAACACCATCAAACAACAATCAATTCCACAAAAGCCCTAAAATTTTTGAATTAGGGTTCCTATTCCTCAAGGTTCATAATCAATCAATCAAAAGTGTAGTTTTCTTGCATAATCAACACTAAACAACATACATACAACCTAACTAACATGTTAACAACATCAAAACATCAAGATTTCAGCCTATTGAACACCCAATTCACAGCCATGGTTCGGCCCTAATGAGAAATCCACAAAAACATCCAAACTAACCTTTAATCCACGTGTGTACTTGTTAATGAAGGTCCAAATCGCAATCTAACACTTGTAATTGATCAAAACCGTGAAGTATTGAAGGTTCTTGGCTGGAATTCGCAGGTTTGAAGGCTGGAGAGGCTGCAGGTCGTGATTTGGGAGGGTGGGGGCTGCTAGGTTATTTTTTTTGTTTAGTTTACTTACCCACATTTACACCTTTAACCCTTGCCTTATGTATTTTATAAAATTTTAGCTTTTAACTTCTTTTTAAAAGTGTTTTTAACCATCTAACAAATATATAAACTATTAATAACAATTATATATTTTATCTTTATAAAACACGCAACATACGAATTAACACACGAGTTTCCGCGTTACGCGATAAAATTCCTGAATAGTCTTTAAATCGCGTAAACACATAAGCATAACATAATAATCATTTAATCCACTAGATTATTATTAAATTAACATTATTAATTATTATTAAGTCACCAACGTCAAACGAAAACTAGTGTGTGCTTACGACGCGTGTATGTAAAACTTAACGGAACTAACGGAGTTTGGTAACGGAAAATCACCAGATGTCACATTATCCCCTGTTGAAAGAATTTTCGTCCCGAAAATTGCGTTACATGGTGACAGTGTTTCATCCTATGGTGAGAGTGTTCCATCACTGGTCTACTGCATTGGCACACAGAAATCGAAATCGAGTGAGTTTTGGATGAGTTGTCATATCATCCCCATGTTGTAAGAAATTTCGTCCCGAAATTTAAATCAATACCTTCGTCTGCAGGCATCGTCTTGAACAGTTGAGGCTACTTAAGCTTCATTTGATCTTCACGTTCCCACGTGAATTCCGGTCCACGTCGGGAGTTCCAACGAACTTTGACTATAGGTATTTTGCTTTGCTTAAGTGTTTTCACCTCACGATCCATCACTTCGACTGGTTCTACGATAAAGCGTAATTGTTCATCCAATTGTACATCTTCTAGTGGTACAATTAGTGTTTCATCAGATAAACACTTCTTCAGATTTGAAACGTGAAATACATTATGGACTCCACTCAGCGAATCAGGTAAGGCTAGGCGATAGGCCACTGGACCTATTCTTTCTAGTATCTCAAATGGTCCAACATACCTCGGATTCAGCTTTCCTCGCTTGCCAAACCGAACTACGCCTTTCCACGGTGAGACTTTCGATAAGACTTTGTCACCAATTTGAAACTCTAGTGGTTTTCGTCTCTTGTCAGCATAACTTTTCTGTCTATCTCGCGCTGCAGTCATACGATTCCGTATCTACACAATCTTCTCAGTGGTTTCATGTATTAGCTCGGGACCCGTTAGTTGACTATCACCAATTTCAACCCAGCAGATCGGTGATCGACACTTCTCCCATACAAAGCCTCAAAAGGTGTTGCCTGTATGCTAGTGTGATAACTGTTATTATAGGAAAAGTCCACCAAAGGCAGGTGAACTTCCCAGTTGTTCCCGAAGTCAATCACACAAGCACGTAACATATCCTCCAAAGTCTGTATGGTACGCTCACTCCGACTGTCAGTCTGTGGATGATAAGCAGTGCTCATATCCAATCGTGTGCCCAGAGATTTCTGTAGTGATTGCCAGAAGTGTGATGTGAAACGAGTATCGCGATCAGAGATAATCGAGATCGGTACACCGTGTCTCGAAACGATTTCCTTAAGATACAATCGGGTTAGTTTCTCCATCTTGTCCATTTCCTTAATTGTAAGGAAGTGAGCGGACTTGGTCAACCGATCCACAATAACCCAGATTGTGTCACAACCGGTATTAGTCCGGGGTAATTTAGTGATAAAATCCATAGAAATTTGTTCTCATTTCCACATTGGTATCTCGGGTTGCTGTAACAGTCCGGATGGTTTTTGGTATTCCACCTTTACCTTCGAACAGGTCAAACACTTGCTCACATACGTAGCTACATCCGCCTTCATGTTAGGCCACCAATAGTGCGCCTTTAAGTCGTGATACATCTTGTCAGATCCAGGATGTATAGAGTATTTAGACTTGTGTGCCTCACTCATAACTAAATCCCTCAGATTTCCATAGACAGGCACCCAAAGTCTATTCATGAAGTACCGAATTCCATCCTCTTTCACTACCAATTGTTTATCCGTTCCCCTTAACGACTCAGAACCAATGTTTTCCTCTTTCAATGCTTCTATCTGTGCTTCCTTAACTTGTCCAGGCAGATGGGTACTGATCGTAAGCTGTAAGGCTCGCACACGCCCGGGTTTAGCTGTTTCTTTCCTGCTTAAGGCATCGACAACTACGTTCGCCTTTCTAGGATGATACCTGATAGCGCAATCATAATCATTCAGAAGCTCTACCCAACGTCGTTGCCTCATATTTAACTCCTTTTGCTCAAAGATGTGCTGAAGACTCTTGTGATCGGTGTAGATAGTGCATTTGGTACCGTACTAGTATTGTCTCCAAATCTTTAAGGCAACTACTGCACCCAATTCGAGGTCATGGGTAGTGTAGTTCTTCTCATGAACCTTCAGTTGTCTCGAGGCGTAAGCTATTACCTTATCTCGCTACATCAAGACACAACCCAATCCTTGAATGGATGCGTCACAATACACCACGAAATCATCTGTTCCCTCTGGCAGTGCCAATATCGGTGCACTACAGAGTTTCTGTTTTAATAGCTGAAAAGCCGCCTCTTGACTTTCTCCCCATTTATACGTCGTTCCTTTGTGAGTCAAGGCTGTGAGAGGTTGTGCGATCTTAGAAAATCCCTCTATGAATCGTCGGTAATACCCTGCTAATCCCAGAAATTGCCTTATCTCACTCGGTGTTTTAGGTATAGCCCAATTCTTTATCACCACAATCTTGGCAGGATCAACATGTATACCCTTCTCATTAACAATGTGACCTAGAAATTGCACCCCGCGTATTCAAAAGTCACACTTAGAGAATTTGGCGTACAGTTGCTCATTCTTCAGTAGTTCTAAGATTAATCGTAGATGCTCTTCATGGTCCTCCTTGGTCTTAGAGTATATCAGTATGTCATCGATAAACACAATAACAAACTGATCAAGACAGGGTTTGCACACGCGATTCATGAGGTCCATGAACACCGCAGGTGCATTAGTCAACCCAAAAGGCATGAACAAGAACTCATAATGACCATAAGGAGTACGGAATGCAGTTTTGGAAATGTCTTCCTCACGGACTCTGAGTTGATGATAACCAGACCTCAAGTCGATCTTCGAATAATAACTTGATCCTTGAAGCTGATCAAACAAGTCGTCGATACAAGGTAGAGGGTAGTGGTTCTTGACTGTGACTTTGTTTAATTTTCTATAATCGATGCATATTCGAAACGTGCCATCCTTCTTCTTAACAAAGAGAACAGGGGCTCCCCAAGGTGATGTGCTAGGTCGAATAAAGCCCTTATCTAAAAGCTCCTGAAGTTGTGATGACAACTCCTGTAGTTCGTTCGGTGCTAATCGATAAGGTGCTCTAGTAATCGGGGCTGCGCCAGGAGTCAGTTCAATTTGGAATTCCACTTGATGATGAGGTGGTAGTCCAGGAAGATCCTCTGGAAACACCTCTGGAAAGTCTCGTACCACGGGAATGTTTTCTATTTTTCTTTCCTCTGGTTGCTTATCGGTGACGAGTGCCAGAATAGCCAAACGACCTTTTCGCAATAACTTTTGTGCTTTCATGTAAGAGATAATGCCCATCACTGCACCACTCCTATCGCCTCAGACTGTAAGGATCTCGTCACCAACAGGGATTCGTATGATTTTCTCGTGACATATGACTTCCGCTTGCTTATTAGAGAGCCAATCCATGCCTACCACCACGTCAAAACTTCCTAGTGTAACATGCATAAGATCTATAGCGAAAGTATGACCAGTGAGCTCTATCTTACAATCTCTAAGAATGTGTGTCACATGGATTTGTTTACTGTCAGCCAATTCTACGGTATATTTGGATTCTAAAGCAGAAGGAATATCACTTAGAAGACTACAGAACTTTAAGGATATGAGACTCCTATCGGCTCTAGTATCAAACAGTACTGTAGCAAAACATCCATTGATAGAAAACCTACCGGTAACAGTTGTAGGGTCATTTAGAGCCTCACCTGAGCCAATGAAGAAGGCTCTCCCCTTGGCTCCATTAATGTTACCATCATTGTTGTTGTTGTTACCTTGGTTGTTGTTGTTTTGGCCATTGCCATTACCGTTCTTCCTCAGCTGCGGGCAGTTTCGCCTGTAGTGCCCCTCTTTTCCACACTCGAAACAACCCTTGGGCGTCTCATGAGGTTGATGTGGCTTCCTAACCAAATCACCACGGCAATCCTTGGCTAAGTGTCCCATTTTGCCACATCATTGACACTTGAAATTGTCACATCTTCCTACATGATGATAGTTGCACCGCGCACACCTCGGCTGTTTACCACCGTAACCGCTTGGTCCTTGACTGTTTGAGGCTGACTGGTTGAAATTACGATTGTTGTCGAACCTCCTTTGTTGTTGTTGCGGTGGTTGTTGCTGAGATTGATGTTGACCATCGGACGATGATGCTCTATTGTTGTTGTTGTTAGTGTTGGAGGTATCCCACTTCCTCTTGTTGTCAGGTACGCTCGCCACAGCGCCCCGTTTTGGTAATCATCCTTGCTCCATAGCTTCATCAGTCAGTTTGTGGGCTAGGCGAATAGCTTGTTGAATAGTGGCTGGGTTTGAGGAAGTCACCATACTCCTAATCTTAGGCACCGATCCCCGGATGTAGTGTTCCACTCGCTTGTGCATCTCGTTTACCATTCCTGGACATAGGGTGGCCAGCTCATGAGTTCTCGTGGTATAAGCCTCGATCTCTGAACCTTGCATTTTCAGCTGCCAGAATTCCATTTCCAGTTTTTGTACTTCGCTTCTAGGACAGTATTCCTCGGTCATCATGTCTTTAAACTCATTCCAAGGGAGTTCATTTGCCATGGCTTGCCCTAGCATCTGCACTTGAGTGTTCCACCAGGACAATGCTGCACCATCTAACGTTCCCGCAGCGTATTTCTCCTGGTCGGTAAGTGGACAGTTACACTTTGAGAACACGGACTCCGTCTTCTCAAACCACCTTACCAGCCCTACAGCTCCCTCGGTTCCACTGTAGGTGTAAGACTTGCAGTCCATAAAGGACTTGTAGGTACACGCTGGCGATCCTGCTGGCTGTCCTACTTGAGCAGCAGCTACCGCTACCTGGACTTGTGCACTTATTAGAGCAGTCAGTTCCGCAGGGGTCATATTTATAGTACCGGCGCCTTGGTCACCGGCACCTTGGTCACAGGCGTCACGTCCACGCCCGCGCCCGCGTCCTCGACCACGTCCACGTCCTCGGGCATCCATTATTCACTTTACATTCACAAATACAATAATGAGTAATGAATCAATCGAACAAAACCGCTGTTTGAGGTTACTCATTGAAGTATAGTAAACAATAAGAAAGTAATGAATCATTACCACCACAACATTTATAACAAAAATAATAACCAAAGGTAAATAAATTGCAAATGAGTCACAAATTATTTATCAATGTCAAAATTTGAATTTGTTGTTCGGGTGGGGAAACAACTCTTCCCACATAGGTTTCAAAAGAAAGAAACACTACATAGTCCAAGTCGTTTAAAAGAAAGAGAATAGAATCAATCAACTATGTCGGAACCGTCACCATCATCATCCATCTCTACAGGTTCTTCATCAGGTTCCCCCTTCTGGTTCCGTTTCCAGTACTGCCACCAAGGCAGCAATCACCTGCTCGTTGGACTGTACCGTCCATGGAAGTGAAGGTAGTGGCTGCTCGGTGTTGGTCCTAGTTCTGGGTTTCGGTGTAGGTACACGTTCCCTATACATGAAGTGATCTACGAACTCAGGGTAGAACTCCAGTCTCGTGAAGGATCGCGTTTAGGTGGCACAAACGGTTGATCCCAGACAAACTCACCTCGTGGATAGTCCAAACGAGGCCAGTCAAGTCCATCGTCGGGTACTGGTCCAGGAGGTGGGGACTCGGATCGGGTGGGTGATATTGGTCGTTTACCAGGTGCTCTCGATGAAGATGCCATGCTGTAGAGAGTGTGATTTGTGTATGCCAATGATTATACAGTAGAAAAATCAGGAACAGGTAACTAACTAACTGTGTGTGGTTATAGTCTAGTGTGTATGCAACCTAGTTCTCTATAACCAATGGCTCTGATACCAATCTATCACACCCTCAAAATCCACGTGCGGAGTTTTACCGCGAGGCGTGTGAACAAACCAGGATCACAGTCAATAGTTACTCGGAACGACTCTATATGCCATATTTAACACAAACTAAACCAGAGTTTAAACTTTAAAATCGTGCGGAAGCGTATTATAAATAAGACAAACCCAAAATATAAAATGTATAACATGGCAAAACATGCGCCAACCAACTGTTTAAAGAAAAACCCAATCATAAAGATAAGTAAATGGGTCATTGTTTTGATCCTAGAATGCATGCTTGACTCGTGCAGTGCTCCTGCTGGCAATCCGGATTATCGACCTGAGAATAGCATACTAAAAAGTCAACACAATGGTTGGTGAGTTCAAGAGTTTGCGTTTAAACGTAACAGTTTAACAATTGTGATATATATAAGCATGTGTATTGCAATAGATAGCTAGTCTATTCACAAATGAATATTAATACATAGTGATTTCGCAATTGAAGCTAACTGTGTTATGTTTGCCTCCTGTCACGACTTACCACATCGTGAAAAATGTACTTAGGACAAATTGCACCCGATTGACCTCGAGTCACACAGGTGGGGCTCGTCAGACCCAGTAGTACTACCCAAGTTTCCCCGCTATTCAATATTAACAATTCGAAAGTGTGAGGACTTTATCATGGTAAACAGCACTATATTAATATCATACACATCTTAAATAAATAAAGAGTTTGTAAAGTTACCAGTATGCTATCTCCCCCAAAAGAGATTAAGTAAAACAGTGGGGCATGAACTCACCTGATACGTGTATTGAGTACTAGAGTTTACTTGAAAGAACAAATGGCAGTCAACCCTCAAAGGTTACCTAGATTGTGTAAGTACATGAGTTTGTGTAAACAGTGAAAATGAGAAACCCTAAGTGCACTATAACCAAGGACTCAAGGTTTTAGAAGAATAGACATGTTTGACCCAGTTGACCCGTTTGACCCGTTGGTGACAATATGTGTTGTAGACCATTTATACAGACATGAGCATATATCATACAATTCATGTAAGTTCTTAGCATCTAGCATACTCAGTGTGTTCATAACACAACTAGTGTGTCATATAAAAGATCAGATCATGCATAACCTATTTATATGACCCATAACTATGATTTAGCATATACGGGTCAAAGCAGATAATTCACCAAATAATCATCCACACTAACCACAACACATTCAATATGTCCAATACATACCACATACATCAAGATGATTGGTTTCCAGTCCCAAACATAATGTCCTTGTTACTAGTCAACATACAAAACCATACATGATCATCAAAGTGCATAAATCACACAACAACCTAATAAACATTCCATACAACCCAATTCACAAGTTCTATCACCTTAGACATCCACAACAAGCATTCTAACATGATCCTAAAGCCATGAATAAGTCAAATTCTCAATATCCAATGTTCATGCACAATAAAGTTTCCCTTTTGGGAAAGTTCATCCCAAAATCTAGTAAACACCCAATGAACATACAATTCGTCAATAATATACTATTTCAAGCTCATAACAACAACTAGCCATGATCAACAACATCAAACTACCATAATTCATCAATTCATATCTAAAAAGTTTCTACTTTTGGCAAGACATGAACAACAATATCTGTCACACCCTCGCTTATAGCGGAAACACGAGGATGCGACGGACGGGATCGTCATAACACTTGGTATAATTACAGAGACATAATACATGCAAAATCCTCGTGTCATGACGTCGCCCGACACAATGGTGACTTGTGTCGTGGTTAGTCAGTTCCACGACTATCATAGTCTTATTGATTCTAAATCCAAAATACACAGAGTTCATAAATGAAAACAAATAATATACATTATCAATGCAAAACGATTGAAATCCTGAGGGTCTCTGCGAAGGCATCAGCTCTAGCTATCCTCTTTGATTATGTTCACCTGAAAAGATATGCTCAAAAATATCAACATATAATGTTGGTGAGTTCCGCAGGTTTAAATTGAAAACATGTAATTAATGTTGTATAGAATTTGATGTGAAATCATACTGCAAGCAAAACCACATAACATGTGTTTTAGACAACCAGACCTAATGACGTTATGCATATAAATTAGACGGAATATATTCACCCTTGGCCTGATTGCTGGCAGCTGTGTTGGTAACTCGTAAGTTAACCAATCGTCGAAGGGTGGGGGTGTCAACCCAGTAGTACTACCAATACCTAACCGTTGGTTCCCAACCCGGGAATTAATGGTTGTAAGAATGATCCATAGAATAACACCATGTATGCATGCAAACAGTATCACGTTGATTCCAAGTATAGAATATAGAATGTACAGCATTGAAAACGGGTGAGCATACTTTTCCCCCATTGATTGAAAACATTGGAAACTTGTATAAGCATAAAAGGGGGCCACGAAACTCACCTTGAATTGATGTAATGCACAAAGACTTCACAGAATAAGGCAATGCACGATCAAACACGTTCAACACCTATTATTGATGGTAATTAAGTCTTTAAAATGTATTCGATTTGCGAATAGATATATTTGGTTGGATTCAGATTGACGTACACGATTATGTATATATTTGAGTTTGATTTTATACCTAATGATATTAGGATTTAAATTGATTTATGGGATTTTGGACAAGTAGTGAAATTGTTTGTATTTTTGATTTATTTGCAAGAAGTATATGTATGTATTCTTTGTATAATTCAATAATAATTTATTAATTACAGTATAAAAATATAACCTATAATTACATTTATAAATGATTTACGAAATTATATATTGTATAATTTCTATGGTCTTCCACGATTATTTCATAATTAAATACGATATAATGTATATTTTTATAAAAATCATTATTTATAACTAATATTTTATAAAGATTTTTCAGGTTTTTTTTTAAATAAAATAAATTTACAGAAAATAATTTTGTGAGATTTAAAATAAGAGAAGTTTATAAAATTTATTTTTATAATTTTTAGGAATTTTTGTATAATTTTTAGGAGCTTAAAAAGGTTTTTTAAAAAAATGGCAGAGGCTCGGGTTCGAACCCGGGACCTCTAGCTCACCAACCCACACACATACCACTGAACCAAAGGCCTCGGCCGCAACAGAATCCCGTTCCATTTGTTTTTAAACCGAGTAACCCAGTTTCCACCAAATGGATATAAACCCTAATTCGATTTGGGTCAAATTGACCCTCGATTCGATTCTATTAATGACTAATTTCATGGGGCTTTTGTTCCCCATGATAAACCGAGTATAATGATGCTTTCAATTACCTGATTTTGGTTGATTTGATGCTAAGAACAGATAAGAACAGGTCGCGGCAGAGGAGAAATTGGTTCGAGCTGATTTTGTTGATGATACTTCAATTAATTGCACAGACAGTTTCGAATAAGGATAATGATTGAAAGTCCTATGTTAATTGCAGTGTATGTGGGTCGGAGTGTGGTGTCCGGTTAGTTGCAGGTTGGACAATGAAGATGATGATCGAATCTGCTTGTTTATGTGTTTGTGATTAGAATTACGGGTTACATTTGATTTATGGGCTGATAAAGTTCGAGTGTGTCGATTAGATTTGATTATGTTAGTGTTTTAGTGGGTGAATTAGCCGTTGAACGGTCGAATAATAAAGTTGGATCCAAAGTGGTGAGCTGTAATTCGATGTTTAACGCGTTTTAGGTATACATTGGGTTCGAATCTCTCCTGCGAATGCATTGGAACCGGTTTTAGAGTTTAAAATCGATTAATTTTTGTGTTTTAGCCTTGCCGGAGTCTCGCTGGAATTTGGCAGGAGAGGTGCCGGAAAATCGGGGTGAACGGGCGGGTGGTTTGGGTTTTTCAAAAATTACACAAATGGTCCCTGGGGTTTAGATTATTGTTATTTTATGTTATTAAACTTCTTTTGAAGTTTTAAAAATAACAAAATGCTCCCCTGCATTTATTTACTTCATTATTTGTTATTATTATTATGATTATTATTATTATTATTATTATTATTATTATTATTATTATTATTATTATTATGATTATTTGTTATTATTATTATTATTTATTATTATTATTACTAACACGAACGTGTATACGAGAAATTCAACTAAAACGATATATATATATATATATATATATATATAAATAATAAATACATAAGGATAGTTAACACACATGGAACATGTACACGAAGATAATTCGGTTAACACGATAAATAGACTATGAACATACGTGAGGGTCGTTAATACACACATGGTGAGTTCACGAGCTTAGTGCTGATTGACGGTCTATTGGTGACAGATGCTACATACCATCACATTCATCACATGATCTTCAACAAGAAGAATCTTAGGTTTCCTTTCTGATTTGGGAATATCTTGAATGTTTTCTAAAACTTTATTCATTAAATCCATCTGTATCATCTGAACTGTCACACTAATGTGACAGTAGCCCACCATGTTCTTTGCTTGATTTTGTGAGGTGTCACAATATCCAACCTAAGTTTTCTAGCATTCATAGCAACAATATAGCATTCATATCATAATCCCAATATTCATACAACATCATTAACACCCTAATACTATCAATTCATCATTGAATTATCAAGTTCATGCACAAAAGTTACTATTAACAGTAAGGTATGAACAAAGTTCTCAATTCACCAATTTCTTGCAGAATTCATGTTTTCTAACATTCATACTAACTAATTAACATCCCAACAACATCAAACAACAATCAATTCCACAAAAGCCCCAAAATTTTCGAATTAGGGTTCCTATTCCTCAAGGTTCATAATCAATCAATCAAAAGTGTAGTTTTCTTGCATAATCAACACTAAACAACATACATACAACCTAACTAACATGGTAACAACATCAAAACATCAAGATTTCAACCTATTGAACACCCAATTCGCAGCCATGGTTCGGCCCTCATGAGAAATCCACAAAACATCCAAACTAACCTTTAATCCACGTGTGTACTTGTTAATGAAGGTCCAAATTGCAATCTAACACTTGTAATTGATCAAAACCGTGAAGTATTGAAGGTTCTTGGCTGGAATTCGCAGGTTTGAAGGTTGGAGAGGCTGCAGGTCGCGATTTGGGAGGGTGGGGGCTGCTAGGTTATTTTTTTTGTTTAGTTTACTTACCCACATTTACACCTTTAACCCTTGCCTTATATATTTTATAAAATTTCAGCTTTTAACTTCTTTTTAAAAGTGTTTTTAACCATCTAATAATATATAAACTAGTAATAACAAATATATTTTATCTTTATAAAACACGCAACATACGAACACACGCGTTTCCGCGTTACGCGATAAAATTCCCGAATAGTCTTTAAATCGCGTAAACACATAAGCATAACATAATAATCATTTAATCCACTAGATTATCATTAAATTAACATTATTAATTATTATTAAGTCACCAACGTTAAACGACAACTAGTGTGTGCTTACGACGCGTGTATGTAAACTTAACGGAACTAACGGAGTTTGGTAACGGAAAATCACCGGATGTCACACTGGTGGGGTCCAAGCAGAACCTATGGTTGGGTCGAGCTGTCAAGTCAGCTTGAAAAAAAAATTGTGTTGGTAAAAATGACTTCATTAAAAATTGTTTTTTTTTTCAAAATTACACATGTAAAATCCAAAGTTAAAAAAATACATAATTTTTATACCATTTTGTTTTTAAAATGAAAACTGTCACCTGGTAGTTTGCTCCTCATCTTCTGAAAGTTGAATTGCAGATATTTTTTGTCGCACACTCTCGTTTTTTATCAAATCTAAGTTATATCCGATTGAGATATTTGGGTGAACAACCAGATAATTTCGATCCGTGGTAAAAGCTGGAAACGGCCTTGGCGCAGCGGTAAAAAGCTGTTCCTAAGGGACCAAAGGTCTCAGGTTCGATCCGTGGAAACGGCCTCCCCACAAAATGTGGGGGAAAGACCGCGTACATCTTCCCTTAAATGGACGGACCCTCCCTGGACCCTGCGAAAACGCGGGAGCTCTTTGCAGCACCAGGTACGCCCTAACCAGATAATTTCGATCTGAAAATTTCTTCACGTCTCTCAAAATTTCCAAGTTTAATTTCAATTTTCTACACCATGGACCAGATACATGTAAGTAGAATGATTTAAGTTGGTCCCGTCCTGAGTTTTTAGGTCAGGTTTTTTTATGCCAGCAAGAATTATGATCACCCCTAATATTTCATAATTACATGAGAAATTAAGAAATCAATTTATCAAGTGGTATTATGACGATCTACATATATAATTTACCACTTAAGTGTCGAATAATGATTAGCCCTAAAATAAATAGGAATATATTGAAGGAACATTTGAGGTGCTCACAATGCCCAATTATGTGAACGTTTCTTAATAATATTATTGTTGCAAGGAACTTAATACTCGATAAAATATTTTGAATATAAACTTGGGCATCTTTTTATTCAAAAAAGTTGAAGAACAGAAGTGTTCCACATAGTAAGATTTCTTATTTTGGTCACGTTCTTAGCCGTAGAACACTTATTCCTTTGATTCCATTTTAGCTAGTGCGTACGACTCTATTAAGGATCGTGCATGCCCAGAAGACGTAATTTGCGCATGTCATTTGGATATGACGTTTCACATATACCTTCTGTGTGACTCTCTTATAAGTCAAGTGGTACCATGGCTCAATCTTTTTAAAGAGTTAAAACAAAATTAAAATTTAGGGTCTTTTAAAAGAAATTTATTATAAACTCACCCCTTTTTATTTGAAATGAGACTGACAATATTAAACTATAAATTGCACCGAAAATCTTAGCAATCTTCTTAGTCTTGGCAATAACCTCATCAATTTCTTCACACTACAAAACGAAGTACTAAAATCATAAGCTTATAATTGACTTAAATACACTTTTATAAATTTTTAGATTGGCTAGAGGTGAAATAAAATTAAAAAAACAAACATACCCAGTGTATC
This sequence comes from Flaveria linearis, assembly GCA_024085815.1. NCBI lineage: Eukaryota > Viridiplantae > Streptophyta > Magnoliopsida > Asterales > Asteraceae > Flaveria > Flaveria linearis. Next base: position 15,932,609 of record CM044001.1, read on the forward strand.
CCGCTGAAGAGCAGGGTCTGGGAGGGGTATGTGGTGGCAAGTCTTTCCTCTATCCTGAGAGATAGAGAAACCACTTCCGAAGAGACCTCCGACTCGTTAACAAAGGCAGTAACCATAACAATCATAATACATATCATGCAACACGTAGGTAAATATCACATGCAGAATTAGATAGTGCGCACATCATAAAAAGCGACATGTAACACCCAAAAAGGGTAGATGACGAAAAACTACACCTAACGTGTGGGGTCCCGCCACATGTAACCGTAACCCTTCCCACCCACAAAACCCACTAAAAGTCCTTAATTTTAATTCTACGCCTCCACTCACTCCTATCCTCGATCATGTGCTCAGAGAGGTGCAAGTCTATCATATCTCGCTTAATAATCTCATCCCAAGTCAACCTAGGTCTACCTCTACTCCTCCTACCATCTACGCTGATGTTCTCTACTGCTCTAACAGGTGCTGTCGTCGTTTTCCTCTTCATGTGCCCAAACCATCTTAATCTTCCCTCTCGTATTTTATCTGTGATACATGCCACCTCTAGCCTGGCGAAAGACGTCGTTTCTTATCCTATCCAATCTTGTGTGTCCACACATCCACCTCAGCATTCGCATTTCTGCGACCTTTATTTGTCTCTCGTGCGATTTCTTTATGGCCCAACAGTCTGTGTCGTATAGCATAGCTGGACTTACTGCCATTCTGTATAGTTTTCCCTTTAGTTTTGTTGGGAACCTCTTATCACACAGAATCCCTGATGTTGCTCTCCACTTGCACCATCCTGATTGCACACGGTGGGCTACATCCATGTGTATCTCTCCGTCTTCCTGTACATACGAGCCAATTTGAACCTACACGTCCGGGGGATCACCATGCCCTGTATACTGATTTGGGTGTCCTCTCCAGCCTCACCACTAAAGTTACAATGCATGTATTCTGTCTTAGAACGACTTATCCTTAAGCCCCTGCGTTCTAGTGCTGCTCTCCGCTGTTCTAATCTCTCGTTAAGCACCGTCTTAAATTCTGATATTAAGACAATATCATCCGCAAACAGCATACACCATGGGACTCGCTCTTGTATAGACTTGGTCATCTCGTCCAACACTACTGTGAAGAGGAATGGGCTCAATGCCGATCCTTGGTGGAGTCCCACTTCCACCGGAAGAAGTCTGTGTCTCCGACAGGTGCTCGTACACACGTTTTTACCCCGTCATACATATCATGTGTTATTTTGATATACCTCTCTGGTACCCTTCTATGTCGTAGACTTTCCAGATGAGTTTCCGCGGCACACTGTCATAGGCTTTTTCTAGGTCAATGAATATCATATGTAGGTCTCTTTTCTTTTCTCTATATTTCTCCATTAACCTCCTTATGACATGTATAGCTTCTGTTGTAGAGCGTCCTGGCATAAATCCAAATTGGTTTACCGTAATCTGAGTTTCTCGTCTAATTCTCGTGTCAACAATTCTTTCCCATAGTTTCATCGTGTGACTCAATAGATTTATTCCCCTGTAATTTGTGCAACATTGGTCATCTCCTTTTTTCTTATATATGGGGACTATGACACTGCTATTCCACTGCTCTGGCATCTTTCCGGTCTTAAAGATAGTGTTGAATAAGTCCGTTAGCCATTGTAGGCCCTCATTTCCAAGACACTTCCATACTTCAATCGGAATGTTGTCTGGCCCCACCGCCTTAGCCCTTCCATTTTCTTCAAAGCTCTCGTAACTTCATCGACTGTGATGCTTCTACAATAACAGTTATTTTGTTGCGTCGTTTGAGTTGTTTCATCGATCTCCGTTTATTGATTACGGTTCGTTATGTTAAAAAGGTTATCGAAGTAAGTTTTCCATCTCCCCTTGATGTCTTTCTCCCTCACCAAGACCTTTCCATCTGCCGCCTTTAAAAACTTCACCATTCTCAAGTCATGTCTTCTACTTTCTCTTGCCTTGGCAATCTTAAACATGTCATGTTCACCGTCTTTCGTCTCTAATCGCTTATACATCCTCTCATATGATGTGTTCTTTGCCTCTGACACAGACTTTTTCGCCTGTCGTTTAGCCTCTTTGTATTTATCTTTTATCTCTGCTCGTTCTTCCTCATTATTACAGCGTAAAAGCTCTCTAAAACTTTGTTGTTTAATTCTTATCTTCTCATGTACCTTTTCGTTCCACCACCAGGATTCCTTATGACCGACTGTCTTATTTGTTGTAGTCCCAAGCGTTTCTTTAGCTGCTTGAATGACTCTAGTTGCCATAGCCTCCCACTTTTGGTTGGCGTCTTCCTGTGGCCCACTCAGGTTTATTGGTATGATTTATCTCTAAAGATGGTAATCTTTTCGTCTTTGAGTTGTCCCCATCTGATCGTAGGTCTACTTCTCTTAGTAGATTGGCCAGAGGTGAAATAAGAGTTATAAATAACAAATAATCAAAATTTAAGAATTATAGAATTATATTTCAAAACTAGATGTAATTGAAATATTTTATGATTTGATAAGATTTAATAAATTATTAAATAACAACTTTTATATTTTAAGATATACTTGTACCTCATGTATTACATGGGTTGAATAAATAAAATACTAAATAATGAGTAATAAAAAAATTATGAATTATAAAACCATGCTTGAAGATAAAATATGATTATAATTACGTAAAAATAGTTAATTTAAGTAAAAAAATAATTTTATTTTTCTTAAACTTTTATTTTGTAAAAGATTATGGTTTTAAATATTTTGTTTTAATAAAATATTTTTTTTCTAAAAAAAGTTCATTGTATTCTATATTTTATAAAGCTTTTATTTTTATAAAGTGTGTTTTAAATAAAAAGTAGGTTTTTAATTTATTAATTATATATTTTATTTGAAAATTGTATAAGTAATATTATGAGTATTTAATATTATTAGAAAGAAATAAGAAAGCTAGTACGGTAATACTTCCAATTGTGTTACGTCTCATCTTAGATTTTCTTTATTATAGATAGATAGATAAATAGACAAATAGATAGATATGTAGATAGATGAAAAAACTAGATATTTATTCGTTAAAGGATTATAGCTAGTAATAAACACGAATAATTATAGTACAATATTTTAATATAGGATATGATTACCAATTATATATACGTAATTGTTGAAGAAAATAAAACAATTATACTATCTTTTTAATTCTCTTATATAAACTAGCAAACATATCCGCGCGATGCCGCGGGATTTGTTGTTTGTATATTCAAAATTAACAACTCTATTAATCCAATATAATGAGATTAATAGTGAAAGAAAGTTACTACAACTTGGCTAAACCACTGCACTAAACAGAACTAAACATAAAAATTGCACAATAACAAACTAACCCGGTTGAAGATGCATGACTGTCAATGGTTGTATGTTGTATATCTGGTCATGTTACCTCCAAGACCACCACCTGAATTACCCTGCGCCATTCATTTTGACCCATTACCAAAACCATCCATGTTGACCCATACCAAATATCACCCGTTTTGACCCATACCAAACACCATTCATACTGACCCATAACTAATACCACCCGTTTTAACCTATAACCAATATCATCCGTTTTCACCCATACGCCATAACCAATGCCACCCATGTTGACCCATACCAAATTTCAATAGTTTTGAGCCATAACCAATATCACTGATATCACCCAAGCTGACCCATACCAAATATCAACCATTTTGACCCCTAACCAATATTACTTATTTTAACCCACAACCAATACCACAAAGTTGACCCATAACCTATATCACTCATTTTGACCATATCAATTCCATATTTTTTGACCCATAACCAATACCACCACTTTTGACCTAAACCAAATATCAATCGTTTTGACCATAATTAATCCCACCCGTTATGACCCATAACTTATGCGCCTGTTATGAGCCATAACCAATGCCACCTGTTTTGACCCATAACCGATACCACCCATGTTGACCCAAACCAAATTGTAATCATTTTAAGCCATAACCAATATCACCCATTTTGGGCCATAACCAATATCACCCATTTTGGCCCATAACTAATATCACCCAAGCTGACCTATACCAAATATCAATGGTTTCAATCCATAACCAATGTCACCTATTTTGACCCACAACCAATGTCACCAAGCTGACCCATAACCTATAATCAGCAAAATCAGCATTTGCTGCGAGCTCCTCGCTGTTTCGTGGTCTTAATCTTACAGCCACTCTAACTCTCCCAGAAACTAATCCCTAAATTTCACCAATAGGCCTAAATCATAATAGCTTTTTACTCAATTACATTAACATAAAGAAACATATTACAATTCTTCAGAAATATAGACCTATACTTGCACAATAAACGCATAACCACAATCAAATCATACACGTGCATACACACAGACACATACAGTACAACAGTAAATCGCAATTATAGAGATAAAGTTAATAAACGTGAGAGGGAGAAGAAGAGAGACCTCCGGGAGCATCCTGGACGTGACAAAAACCCAAATACACAAACCGGGAATTAAAACGGAGAGTACAAACCTGTAAATCGGAGTAAAACCTTATACTCGGAACTTGAGGAAAGCCTTTTACTCGGCCCCTGATCGTTGTCACCCACCTGCAATTTCTTCTTGAATCAAAAGGGTGTATGAAACTGTTGATCAAACTTAAAATAGATAAACGGTGACATACCTTCGAGAAGTTCGCCGGAGAATCAAGAAAATCTTCAACGTGCCAACCGGGAAGCATGTCAATCAAATACTCCGATATGCTACTGGTTGTTGATTGTTGATTGCAGTTAACAGAAGTACACATTTACAACTACCTTTTAGCACGTCTCAGATGAGCGTGCGCTCAACATCATGCACCCGAATGCAGGCCTCAGATGAACAACAGTTCAACATCATCAACCACATATAAACAATAATCGACAATAGCAATCGTAAAGAAATGAGTAGCAATCAGGGACAAATTAGGGTCTGACCTCATCTAAATCATAAAACAAACCCAAAAGATCCATCTCAGATGAATAGGTACTCATCGTCAAGTAACCCACATAAGAAAATCAACATAACCTGAAAAAACATGGAAAGAGATCAACAACAATCTCTCTCGCCGGAGCCTCCTTCCCAAACAAAAGAAACAGAATATGAATCGCGTCTCTAGAGTATCGATTTCAACATATATTGTAATTACAATCCGAAAAAACAAACTGGAAAACAATGAAAAGAACAAAATAAGGCTCAGATCTGTTAATAATGATAATCAGAACAAAGATGAACAAACCGCCATGGCTGCAAACATCATGGCTGCTTCAACGGTAGAAACACCAATTTCCACCGCGAAACCTCCGGAAATTACCCCGCCAAGATACGGTAAGTTTCAACCTTCGTTCGATTCACTCAGACAACGACAGATTCATCATCATCGCCGACCTCCACCGACACCTCCACCAAAACCTAGAAAACCCACTTGAAACACAACAAACCCCTTTTCTCTTACCGAGGCTTAGATTTATGTTTTGATCATCATAGTCATAATCTAACAGTTTTTTCCGGCGCTAAGGTAATCGTTAAACCAAGACCTGGTTGTGGTTGCACACCAACCGTGGATGCCAAGGCAGGGAAACTATTACCGGTTTTCATATAAATTCAGAACTAAATCGAAAACAATGGTCTCAGACGAAGACTCGTTCATCATCATCGACATCAATGAACAACTACCTCACAACATAATAAGATAACCAACCAAGAATACTTTCTAATACACGTATAGCAATAATTGAACTGATACTCGGTTGCAGCTGCATAACGAAAATGGATGCCAAGCCAAGGCAACCGGCACCGGTTCTCATAAAAATCACAGATAAACGATAGACAATGGTCTCGGATCAAGACATGTCCATCATCATCGACAACAACAAACAACAGTCTCTGATAAGCATTCGCTTAGCATCATCGACGCCAACACATCAGATATCCAAAATAGGAGATCATCTCGAAAGGACAAAGACAGCCAACGGCAACAATAGGGATGCGAAATGCCACCACAACCAGAAAACGCACCACCACAACCACCAACAAATCCCACCACGATGAGCACCACAACCAGAAAACCCACCACCGGCACCATCTACACAGAAGGCTAAAAATAATCAATACACATTCACAGAAACATCATTCCAAAAGAAAAGGTAGGAGATTTAATAATTGAGATACCCAAATTCCGTATACCTTCATCTCAACATCCTGCCTCAAACATAGGCCATGCGAAGCTAACATTGAATAGTTAAACACAGATTCACACAACACAATCAGTGAGACATGAGCTTAAATCTGGTGTAATCTACATCTTCAAATTTACTCTTTTCTCTCTCTAAGTCAATGCATTACTAAATAGATCCCACAAAAGCATTGCGCCTAATTTTAGAAATAAAAAATTTGGAAGAAAATTCCAACACCTAAAGAAGATGATGTCAATTGTCATCGTTTCTACTCTTCTACAACATCAATTGTTCAATAATTTTGAGTTAAACACTGATTATAGATTTGCAGATCCAAAATCTAGCTAGTGATAGATGATCCAATCGTACCCTAGAGGTCACGGTTATGAAGGTGCATAGAGTGATGACCCATGCATGGTAAATGAGGCAATGGAGATGAAAAATGATTGATTTATATCTATACTAAGGGGAAAAAATAGCCAACAATAGCACTTTCAAGTTTCAATTACCTGAACATAACCACCAGGTAATTCATGAACCTTAGAATTAAAGTCCGCAGGAGGCTCATATGTAAAAACAACCAAAAGGATAGAAGAAATTATAAATAGTTTACTAGATAAAAAGGCTAATATGTAGAAAGATGAGACAGATGCAGCTTTGGTTGTACATAAAGCTTATTCGGTTGTACATAGACGCCTCGCGCCTTGGCTTTCAAGACCTAAACACCTCGGAGCGCCTTTTGTTTTTAAAACCAATGTACAATTTATGATCATGCATTCATTTACAAAAGGAGCAATGAACAACCACATATAAACAATTTCAATATGCAAACTATGAGGGCAATTGGACAACAAAAATCGATTTATATTATATATATATATATATATATATATATATATATATATATATATATCCAGAAAAGTATTAGCACTATCTTCCATCTAAACCTAGAAAGCATGTATGTCATGGCACATGGCACACCATCTTATCTTTTGACAGGAATAAAAAAAATACGGACCAGTTCCAAAACCGAGCTAGCTTGTATGATAAATTTAAAAGGTTGGAAGGCAGATTTCAAATCAACAGTTTAAGTTCAAAACTCCAGTACAAATGGAACACCCAAATATCATTCTTAAGTCGTCCCGCTGTACTTCAGTCGCATCTATTTGTAAGTAATATGCAACGAAATAGCATATCATAAACATATATAGTTGCTAACCTTGTCTTCCCCCAGTGAGCTTGACTTGGACACCCTTGTCAATAAATTTGGCTAAATCCAAAACTGTTTCCTTCCTGGATGACTGAAACAAATATACATGAAAAACATGTTAGATAAAAATGATGAATATATTAAGACCATCTTTTAGCACTACAGACCAGAACATAATGGTTCCGTGTTTGCATCCAGAAAAATGCCTTTTAGGATCTCAAAAACACTTCAAATTGATCGATTAAGATAGTAGATGTCTCAAAAAGATGAGATATATAACTGGGAAGAGATAAGAGTGAAGATGAATGATACCATTATAACCGCTGCTACCAACCAAAGTGGCCCTTGCTGAATCTGAAGTTCGCCAACAAATCTAAGCCTACAAAAGAAATCAAGACAGTAAAATTAATCAAAAAAAACATGAACTCTTACTCTTGTGTTTCTAACTCAGTTCAAATTTTCTCAATCTGTTATAAGAAAACCACAAATGTGGCAAAAATTACATGCTGATAACCATATAAAACAATTTAACGCATTATCATGTGAACAAAAAGATAGCAAAACCTAGCCGCCTACAAGAGGGGTGTTCATCAACCACTGAAACCGCCAGTTTGAGATTTATATGGAATGGTTCACAGTTTATAGTTTGGAAAGCCAGGCCCCTTGAACTCAAACTTGAAACAATAGTTAGTGGTTCAGTCCAAATTTAAGATCAAAACAAACCGAATCAGACCGTGAACACCCCTGGTCTACAATGATTATTCAATTCCATGTTCTTAACACATGATCAAGTTATCAACCCTATTTCATGTATTTTCTGAAAAACACATGATCATCCATATTTATAAATAGAACATTCACCAGCAAGAAAAGAGAAGCGGCGCCTTTAACTTCCCAATTCGTCTCAACCAAATCACTATAAATCATGTAAAACTGTTTAGCGACAAATGCAACAGACATACTACACTGAGTAATTGTTCCAACTGGAATCTCTAACTATATGGGGGCAAGAAGCCCTAATATCATTTCAAATTCCAGATTTCAACTAAACAACTCAAAACAACATTAGTGAAATGGGTTTTCCCCCATTCACCTGCTAGATCAATCTTTGACTACTTCTGGACTGAAAAGCACAACCAAACATGCACAAAGTACAACCCCACAAAGCAAAGACAACAGAAAAAAGAAAAATCGAAGAAAGGATCCAACTTTTATGTGAATATTCTACAACAACTTGCTCAAAGGTGATTCAGTGGAGCGTTTTATCAAACATTTAGTGTGCAAGAAGAAAAGCTTTCATAGCACATATACAGCAACAAAACCTAATTGTCACCTTCACTACACTCCATCAATCATCATTCATCCTTCACATACACCAATTTCACCTGTTATCTCAATCTTCAGAGCAAAATGACAACCAGATCCAGTAAAAATCGGAAGAAGCGGGGCCACGTCAGCGCCGGGGTGGGTTGCAGTGGGCATCGGTGAGGTCGAAGTGGGCATCGGCGAGGTCATGGAGGGGCTGCTGGGGTGGCACCAGCCACCGTTGTCGCTGGAGGGCGAGGTCATAGAGGGGCTGCCGGGGTGGCACCAGTCACCGTTGTCGCTGGAGGTCATGGAGGTCATGGAGGGCTTGCTGGGGTCGAAGTGGGCATCGGCAGGGTTGTAGTGGGCATCGGCGAGACGCAGGTAGGGTTCTTCAAGATGTTGGGGAAGGGGATGGTTTTGTTTCTTAAAGATTACACTTTAAAGACTATAGTTATGAAAATACACACCTGAGTGAAGAAATGTCCAAAAGGAAGAAGAAGAAGAAGTTTCCAGAAGCAAGGAGGAAGAAGTAACGCAGGTAGGGTTCTTCAGATGTTGGGGAAGGAGATGGTTTTGTTTCTTAAAGATTACACTTTAAAGACTATAGTTATGAAAATACACACCTGAGTGAAGAAATGTCCCGAAGGAAGAAGAAGAGGTGTCCAGAAGCAAGGAGGAAGCAAAGCGGGAACCGAAGGAAGAAGAAGAAGAAGTGTCCAGAAGAAACCCACCGACCAAAGGTTTTAAATAGAATAGATAATAGTTTTATTTTTAAACATTTGTTTTATGTTTTTTATAAAATTTTGTTTTTATAAAAATCTTGTTTATTAAATACTCTGGTTAGTAATTATTTTGAATCTTTTAATAAAACCATTTTTAGAAAATTTCACTTTTTATAATTTGTTTAGAAAAGATCGATTAAAAATATTTTGTTTCTAAAGGGTTTAGTGTTTTAGAAAATTTTAAATTATAAAAGAATTTATTTTTTATTATTTCTATTATAATAAAAAATATGTGATTTTTAATTTCTTTAATAAAATTTATTTTTAAAAATATTACTTGATTTTAAAAATCTAGATGAAAGAGAGAAATGTATCAATTAATAAAATTAATTTTTACTAAGAGAGAGAAATTAATTTGAGTGTTTAAATTACTGTAATAATATTTTAGAGAAAAAATTATATAAGAATGTCTAGAAAGTATGACACGTGACAAAAAGGTATGTCAAGAGAAAGATAATTGGCAAAAGAAATTTTCTTTTATTAATTGCAATAGATATTTAATTATTTAAATTAATCATTGAAATTAGAGTAAATTACACTTTTCGTCCTTTAGCTATATAGCAAATTTCAAGTTTCGTCCTTAAACTAAAAAAATTACAGTAAACATCATTTACATTTAAAAAAACTTGCATGTTTCGTCCTTTACTCTAACGGACGTTAATTTTGTCTGTTAAATCAGGTCATGTGCAAGTCACATGAGGGCAATTTAGTCATTTCAATCCATATAAATATTAAAATAATAAAATAAAACTAAACTCACTTAATCCACATCATCATCTTCACCATTCACTATCTTCACCATCCACCACCCACCACCACCCACTACCACCACCACCACCACCACCACCACCTTCATCATCATCTACCACCGCCACCATCTCAACCTTCAAAAACCCTCCACCACCATCGTCACCCCCATCAAACCCCAACCCACAACCACCCGACCACCACAACCATCCGTCCACCGCCATCGCACCTAATCAAAACATCAAAACACATCTTCCCGACCACCTGACCACCACTAACATTATCTAATCCACCACACCCATCTTCCCACCAAGAACCAAACTTCATACCAACCAAAATCACACCCAATCAAAACATCAAAACACATAAACGCATGAAGAAACAATCAAGAGCTGTAACGAAACAATCACCGATCATGGCAGATCATCAAGCATCATCTCGTTCATCTGCAACTACACAGAACCCGAGCCGATCGTTAAGGTTCTTCAATGGCTTCTTTTCGCCCAAAAATCTTTCACCCACTTCGATAATCTGAAAACAATCACAATCACGATCTAACCTCGGCACCCAGCCGCAGCCTGGCCTCATCGCCGACACCGGCTCCGACCTCATCTGGTTCACCTGCTCCAACGAGATGCTGCAGCACAACGGTTTAGCGTTCAGATGCGGGTTTAAAACATCCGGATGAAACATGATCTTGAATATAATTTCAGAGTTTATGGAGGGTGGTGGCAGTGGCGGTGGGCAGGTGGTGGTGGTAGAGGGGTGGTGGTGATGGTGGTGTTTCTTGTGTGTGAATATAGAGAGAGAAAGAGATGTGGGGGTGGGGTAGAGAGAAAGAGAGGGTAGAGAGAGAAACAGAGATGTGGAGTGGGATAGGTGGGTGGGTTTAATAATAAGGGTAAAAAGACCAAACTACCCTCATGTGTCAGGCACGTGAGCTTACTTAACGACCAAACTTAACGTCCGTTAGAGGAAAGGACGAAACGTGCAAACTTTTAAACATAAAGGATGTTTACTGTAATTTTCTTAGTTTAAGGACGAAATCTGAAATTTGCTACAAAACTAAAGGACGAAAAGTGTAATTTACTCTTGAAATTATTATTATTCATAAAAGAAAGATGAGAAACAAGGATTTTAATTTTGTCACATGTTAAGTAACATGAGTACACGACAATCCGAGTTACTTATTTATCATAACTAGTATTAAGTCCCTATTTTGCTGCAGGAGATGTAAAACCGTGCCAAGTAACACTAATGGCATACCAGCGCCATGATCACCAACATCGAAAAAATCATAAAAACGTAAAAAATAAGACGAAAAAACGTTGAACCATACACTGATGCAAGCGGAACATAAAACATACAGAACAATAAGTAAATCGATCTAGAATCAACGTGTTGTGACGGTGCCGTTAAAGAGAAAATAATATGTGAAAAAATGTTGAACTACACACGCACCTACGGCGTGTTAACTAGTAAAATTCAGATCGAAACGTAAAACGAAAAATTTGTAAAATATGAAAATATAGGGGAACAAAGTTGAAAGTAAAAAATATTAAGATTAAATTGTAAAAAATATAAAAGCATCGGGTTAAAATAAAAAAGTTGAAGATTAAAAAAAAGAAATTACAACACATAAAACATATAATACCACTTAATTTGCATACAAAACTTGATTATTAGTACAATACTAGAAGGGTGCCCGCGCAATGCAGCGGGACGACATTTTACATTTGACACGTGCATTTAATATTTTGTTATTCTTGTAGTAGTTTTACAAAAGTTTATTATGTTTTTTTCTAAGCTAAAATTTAAAATAACAGATAAATGAGTTCTGCATAACGACTTGTATATACGTATTAACTTATTGTACCTCACAAAATACAGATCGTTTTAGCAAAAAGTTTACACCAAAATGTTTTAAAAATAAAAACAGGTTAAGTTGTAGTCTCAAAACGTTTTTTAATATGATAGATTAAAAGATAGAGCTGAAATCTTAAAACATATTAAGTTTTTTTTGTATATGGGTAGATAATATAAAATTTTATGCAAATATTAGTAAGTGTAAGGTTATTGTGTAACTAATTATAAGAGGTAATGTGTAAATAATGTTATAAATACTATTTTACCTTAAAAGTAGTTGTATCTTATGCATTAAATATAGTAAGTGTTCTTAATTTTATGGTATCTTAAAATATCCCTCTCATATGTTTTATATATATAATATAGATAAATGGTTAAAAAGTTGTTAGATGTCTAGATACGTGAACTGCATAAATGATTGGCAACAACTATTTGATCAACATAGGAATATATAATGGAAATTTGTGGTTGTCATAATGCCACATTTCAGGTTCCTACATTTACTTTGCGAAGACAAAATAAATTCATTTTTTTTAAAAAAAAAAAAAGAAATTCAATAAAACCACCAAAACCGACAACCATCACCAAGACGAAGATAGAAACAGAAAACCACAACAAATAAATTCATCTAAGTTATGAATCTAAAGCTTACAGTGAATCCATTAATATAAGGAACCTAATACTCGAGAAAATAAAAGATTCGAATATAAAAGTATTATGTAGGCATCTTTCCTTAAAATAGTCTTTAAAATTAGACTATACATGCCCATAAAGACGTTAACTTTACATGTGTGAATGTAATGTCCAATAATCAAGTGGTGTCATTTGCGAGTAAATCACATACTTAAAAGTTAAAAACTTATCCATATGGTTAATATTTTTTTAACAACATATTAATTACTCGTAAATGTCACCTAGTCTTACAATGGTAAACCTAAACTCATGACATGTTTATGGAAAACAATAATATCACTAGGCTAAAAGATTATAAACCTATGCGGTCAATGTTCGACTATTTTATTTTTGATTTAGCGAATCTAACCTTTGCTGAGGAGAAAAAATGATAAAAATTATGTGATTAAAATAAATACAAAACAACACAAGTATATACTTGCACGATTTTGATTTACCCTTGTAAATTAAGAATCACATGTTATTTTCAATTTATTTGAGATATGGTTAATCGAATCAACTAAAGATGTTAGATAACTAAAGTATATAAATATAATATAACTATACAACCTATAATGTTAAAAAAGTTATAAATATTATTGAATTACTATTCTAATTAAAAGGTTTGGTTGGTGGTGGATTTTTCCTTTTTTGTTTAAAATTTTCTTTTGTTTATTTTGTTTGTTTTTTTTTTCTTTTTTTTTTGTTTGTGTTTTAATATGGTTTGTTTTGTGTGTGGGTTCGAGATTTTGGGATGAGGTTTCTTGTATCTGGACACGTGTTTTTGATTTGTAGGGTTCGTTGACGTTGTGTGTTTCCGGGTTCCTGCTTTCTTTCTTTCGTTATCGCTACCCTGACGATATATTTTCGCTATTAAGGTTTGGGTTTTCCTTTTGTTTGCTCTTTTTGGGGCTTTGATTTTCATCGGTTTTCTATTTTGGACTGTGTCGCTTTCTTACGGCTTTGATTTTTGTTTGTTTTGTGTATGGTGGTGGGCTTTGATTTAGTTTTTGGGTTCTGCATGTTCTGGTTTGTTATTGATTTGAGGTTTTGGTGTGTTTTACTTTGTGTATTTGTTTTGAACCTTCATTTGATTTTAATTTAGGGTTACATTAAAACTCGCATACGCGCACAACGCGCGCGCCAAAACCTAGTTTATATCTATAACTATAGATAGTATGAATATTACAATTTTCATTCAGTTTTAGATATACGTATATACATATGACATGACTCGTATTTTAATGTAAAATACAAATTAATAGATTATGTCCTTTACATACAAGCATATAAGAACTTGAAAGTTGTTGTATCATTTCCCTTTATTAATTTGTATTTTATTTGAAACTTCTGCATGCTTTCTATCATAATACTAACTGTTCTTAGGGCACATCTAAAAAAACACAATACACTAATATTTTAGAGTTAATTACACAAATAGTCCTGTGGTTTAGCGCGGATCCCAGGTTTGGGTACTAACTTTTTTTTAATAACAACTATGAGTATTGTACTTTAAAAATCATAACAGGGTAAAGTATTAGGGCTAATGCCCGTTTATTTTTAACAGAACACCCCCCCCCACGTGACAAGCACGTGAGGGCATTTTAGTCAATTTATATACAAACATATCACTTTAATAAACCCAACTTCAAAAGAAACTTCATCTTCTTTTCAAACCCTAGAATACGAAGAAGAATCTCAGACATGGTGTTTGCAAATGTGGAAGATTAGCCACAATCAAAACATCAAAACGAAGAAAAAACCTGTCACACCCCGACCGACGGCGGAATCATCGGAGCGGACGAGGGAATGATTGATTGTTCATAACTCATGATTGTCTAATAGTGAAAATAATATTAAGATCAGATTACAGGATAACATGAATTTAACGGATACAAATACAACAGTTAAAGTCACAAATAATAATTGTCTTTTGTTTTGACTAAGTCCAGGTCTTATATGATCAAGTAGAAGTCCACTAGCTTGCTTAACCTGAAATCATGTGAGAAAATAAAGTCAGCTAACGAATTAGCTGGTGAGTAATCACAGTTTTGAGTATACATATAGATTGATTGATTTATTGAGAATAATTCAATTCACAAGGTAACGTTAAGACTTATATTGCAATAGTAAAGCATATAGATAAACCGACACAATATAAACCCCTTGACTTGACACTTGCATATAATAGACTCCACCATACACCATAGATTGACTCTTGCCTCTGGCACAATCACCACTCGACTATTCATATGGGGTGGGTTATCCAAACCAGTAGATCTACATTGTTGCCAGGATTGATTGATTGATTGAATTAGGGTTTTACTGTCGTCCAGTTTATCACAGTATGTTCACATAATTGCAAGTAATAACATAACCTGTCTTGAATTGAATTTAGAATGAAACAACAATAGAATATCATGATTGAATATATTGTATCACATGACTTCCCCCAAATAAGAAATGATATAAAAAGGGGATATGAATACTCACCTGATTGATGAGATTGGATTTTGATCGTGATAGGTTAGACACCTGTGATTTCCTTACGGTTAACCTAAGGAACGATGTCTCGTGTTAGAATAATAATGATTTGAAAGTTTGGGAATGTTTTAAGGTTTCCATTTTGATTTTGAATGGTGGTTTAAATATTCTATCTAATTTGTATGTCTTGAAACAAATAGATTATTGAAAATGATTATGTTTAGATTTTAGAAATAAACGTATTAGTTTACGTATCTGTTTGATTTATTGTGAAAATGTGAAAAAAATAAATAATTAATCTTATTAATTAATTATGTGATAATTAACTAATATGTTTAATTATTTAATTTATTAAAAGAAATGAAATTGTTATTTAAAATGATTTAATATAATAAATTTATATATTTAATCATTATTTAAAATATTGTGTGAAATTATTACTAATAATATTGTGTCAAATAATAATTCAATAAATTAAATTATTATTAGGAGTTCATTTTTATTTAAATAATTTTGTATTATTTATAACTTTATTTATTTAAAACATTTAATAAAAATGGATAAAATATTAAATAAATTTCAGAAAAATAATTTAGTTGTTTAAAAATTTTTAATGACTGTAAAAACATTTTTATGATTTTTAGGAATTTTTCCGGAATTTTTAGAGCTTAAAAGAAGCTTAAAAAAAATGTTTAAAAATTATTGAGGTGGCCCGGGGTCGAACCCGGGACCTCTTGGATTGCAAGAAACGCAGGAACCGGTGAGCTGAGGGCCTTGGCCGCGTTTAGTCCCGTTCCAAATTGTTTTAAACAGAGTTTCCAATCAACCCCAATTCCCACATAAGAACCCTAGATCGAATCCCCCCAAATTGAACATCGAACCGATTTCGATTGCATCTGCAACCATGGGGCTTTCATTCCCCATGTAAAAACGAGTATGTGGGTGTGTAGAATTACCTATATGGTGTCGATTTGAAGTTGATTCAACCAAGAACAGATCCGCGACACTCGTTTGATTGCTGGATGCTTCAAACAATGATTATAATCGAATTAAACTTGAGGGAAGCTTCGAATGATGATTACAAACAAAAGCCCGTTATCAATTTCGATTAAAACTTACCGGAGATGGGATTTCAATCGCGTTGCAGGTCCGCGGATGAAACGGTGTGTTCGAGAGAGAGGTTTGAGTTTGTTTAAGATGAAATTGAGAATGGGATTTGATTAGAAACTGATTTATGGTAGTTCATATTCGTTTAATTCGATTATAATAGGGTATTTTGTGCGATCTCGACGTGTAAAGGCCCGACAATGCTTGGTGCGATCGGGAAGTCGAGAGAGAAGAGTGAAAAGCAATTTGATTTTTTTTTCAATTTACACAAATGGTCCCTGAGGTTTAGATGTTTTATTATTTTATGCTCAAAGCTTTATTTAAAGTTTTTAAATTCACCAATCTACCCTCTGGACTTATAAAATTAATTGGATAATATATCAAATTAATTGTTTGTTAAACTTTATAACTTTATAATTTGTAATATGACTTTTCATTTAGTTACTCATTATAAAATGATTAATAAATTTTATAATCTTCTATAAAAAAAATTATTTATAATCCATAAATTATTATAAGTTGTCTAAATGTTTCATAAATGAATAATTTATTTAATTATCATTATTATTTTTATTATTATTATTTTGATTATTGTAATTATTGGAATTACCATCAACGTATTAAACTTAATTGTTTAATTAACTTTTATTTACGAAATTACGCGATGTTACAGTCTCCCTGCTTTAGGAAATTTCGTCCCGAAATTTAAATCACGAGGAGGCTGAATCGAAAAGATGAGGGTACTTGACTTCACCTGTCCTCACGTTCCCAGGTGAATTCTGGGCCACGTTTAGATTTCCAGCGAACTTTGACAATGGGTATCCGACTACGTTTGAGTTGTCTGACTTCCCGATCCATAATTTCCACAGGTTCTCAATAAAGTGCATAGATTCATCAATCTGGACTTCATTGAGTGGAATGTGGAGATTTTTATCGGCAAGACATTTCTTGAGATTTGAAACATGAAACGTTGGTTGTATATTGCTGAGCTCTTGGGGTAGTTCAAGCTTGTAGGCTACTTTCCCAATTCGCTCGTGTACTTTGAATGGACTCACGTAACGAGGTGCTAGTTTCCCTTTCTTTCCAAAGCGAATCACTCTCTTCCAAGGTGACACCTTAAGAAGTACGAGATCACGACATTGTATTCCATGGGCTTACGTCTTTTGTCAGCATAATGCTTTTGACGATTTCTAGCAGCGATCAAGTTATCACGGATCTTATGAATTTTGTCGGTTGTTTCTTGTATCAGTTCAGGACCAGTAATCTGTGATTCACCAACTTCAGACCATACAAGGCCTCAAATGGTGCCATCTAAATGTTGGTATGGTGATTGTTATTGTAAGAGAATTCAATCAATGGAAGATAAGAATCCCACGATCCACTGAAATCAATAACACAAGCCCGAAGCATATCCTCGAGCGTCTGTATCATTCCTTCAGTCTGACCGTTGGTTTACGGTTGATAAGTTGTGTTAAGATTCAGTTGAGTTTCGAGAGCTGATTGGAGACTTTTCTAGAAACGAGAGATGAAGCGACCATCGCGATCAGGGATAATATCTTTACTTGACAAAAGATTGTTTAGGAAGACTACCATCACGTAATCAGGTTTGATGATAACTCACAATGAAAGTCGATAAATAAGGAATAAATGGTTTGATGTAGCTAGATTAAATCAAAACATGAGAATAAAGGAAAGAAATCGTTTTAAGAATTTAAATGCTCCAAACTTGGAATCAAAATCAACTTAAAGCGATCGGGTCTCTTTTCAAGTTTAGAGATCATGCTTTAGCTTGATAGGTTGAAACACTAATATTATTTCACCCTTCAAGTTACTACATGCCTCTCGTCACTTGATTATAACCTTGATAAGTTGGAGATCAAGAAATGAGAATAGTCATCAAGGTGTGGTTTTCACCCCTAACTTGATGGTGTACTCTCAAGGTATGACCACTAACCTTCCAATCAAAAAGTTCGATCTGAGGATCTACAAAAATAAGACGAGATAACTCATCATTAAGGTAAGGGAAATCACTCCTATCTTAACGATAAATTTTTACAAAAACAAAATATGATAAGATAGACTTCCTCATCAAAATCCAGAATTCACTCCTACTTTGACGAGGTCGTTTCATTTGAGAAATACAATCCATAAAAATGAAATTATCACCAAGGTATGAAATTTACGTCTATCTTGATGATTGAATTTCATAATAACAAGAAAACAATTGAAGATTGACATTTGTCACCAAAGTACGGGTTTCAATCCTATTTTAGTGATATCATGTCATTTGTGAAATGCAAGTTCCAAAGTGATTAATTGAAGTTAGTCCCCGAGATAAGGAAATCACCCTAATCCAGAGGATGAAATTTCATAAAACACATCATTGAAGAAAATTTATTGAAATGAATAAAGATTCATCACCAAAGTAAGGGAATCACCCCTGTTTTGATGAGTTAGAATCATTTAGGAGATTCGAGTGTCCTTAGTCATAGGTTGACTTACAAACTCTTTCATCTCCCACGGTGCAAACGGTTCAAAGTTAGACTTAACAACGAAAGGAAAAATATCTCAATTAGAAATTTAGAAATTTTCAAATTACATCAATGTAACAAAAGGAAAATCACGATTACAAATCTTGAATTACATCATGAAGACGAAATCAAGGACAAGAATTATTCAACACCACATCATTGGTGGCTTGAGCTTGTTGAGTATTGATGTTGAAAGCACGTCCTTGAGCCGTAGGAACTGGGATGACAAGTTGAGGGCATCGATTGCGAAAATGGTTCGGATCACCACATTGATAGCATGCACGACCCTGGGTAATTGCAGGAAGATGTTGGTGAACTGGTGCATTGGTCGGAGCTTTAGCAGCACTCCAGCACACGTTGAATGTATGACCCAAACGACCACAATTTGTGCATTGACGACACTGAGTGTTAGCGGGATGATGGTAATTGCAGATGTTACACAGTAGATGGGGTCCAGCGTATGGCTTTCTCATTAGTGATTGGTTGTTTACCGCTTGTTGATGTGTTGGAGGGACTTGAGTAATTGGCACAGCAGGGGTAATTACAGCAAAGTTTTGAGATTGAGCCTTTCTCTTCTTGTTCTTGGAAAACTCGGGTTGGTCGGTTTTGACGGTCTCGTTAGAAAGTTTATCGGTATTCTTCTTCGATCCTTTCCGGGTTAAGGAACCCGCTTTCACATGATTATCGGTTAACTGTGCAGCCAGCCTGATAGCATCTTCTAGTGTTGAAGGATTCCTTCTAGCACCGTATCCTGAATCTGCATGGGTAGACCACCAATGTATTTCTCGATGGCTCGGGAGGTAGGGGTAGCAAGATGCGGTACCAAAAGACTCAGTTCGTGGAATCGGTTAGTGTATGCGAGGTTCTCGCCACTGTCTTGGGTTAATTCCCAGAACTCAGCTTCCAGTTTCCGGACTTCGTTTCTTGGGCAGAACTCTTTAGTCATGAGCTCCTTAACTTCAGTCCATGTTAAGGCTAGAGCAGTTTCAGTTCCACGGGTTCGTTTCTCTCCGTTCCACCAAGTAAGTGCGCGTTTCTGAAGAACACTTGTCGCATACCGGACTTTTAGATTTTCAGGGCATTCGCTGTTTAGGAAAGTGTTCTCGATGCTTTCGAACCACTGTAGTAATCCAGTAGCACCTTCAGTTCCACTGAACTTAGTGGGGTTGCAAGAACTGAAATGTTTGTAAGTACAAGTTCGGGGAGGGTTTGGTGCAATTGGGTTTTGATCAGTATTGTTGCCTTGGTTCAAATGGGTAAGTAGAGTTGGGATGACCGCAGTAACTTCACGTGCTACAATAGCAGAAATCTTACGGCCAGAGTTTCTAGATTGTGAACGGATTTGACGAGAAGACATTCTGAAATATCATTGAGATAGTTTATGAGAATTGGGTAATATGAGCTATACAACATGAAAACGAGGATCGAGAATTTGGCATAATAACGATGATATGTTCCGAGTGTAATCGTTTGATTCGTAAATCAAAGCGAGTACGTTGACTAATCAAAGTATTTGTGTCCACCACAACCTTAACAAGGACATGCGTACCTATAAGCGAATACTCATCTCGAGGGTTCCCAGGTAAGGTAATCAAGTTGTATGAATACCTTGCCTAGACAGAACACCTTAAGATACAGGTATCCCACTCTTCCAGCATTGCATGTTCTCAGTCATGTGACACGGACTTTGACGAGATTTGAAAACCATGAATAACAATCAAGTTTTGGAGTTTGAAATCACTTGAATTAGGCATACAATGCCTTAGTATATGAGTTAAGATTCGTGTGTATATTGATAGATTCAAAGTATAAGAAGAATCACATAAGGCATATAATCACCTAATCAAGTATAAACATGTAAGGCACATAAAATCCTATCTAAGCATGTAAAATACATGAGAGGACTCATGTGTAAAGGTACTTAGTTATAGTCTAGGTCATTCCATTTCTAATAACCTAATTCCCTATAACCATGGCTCTGATACCAATCTGTCACACCCCGACCGACGGCGGAATCATCGGAGCGGACGAGGGAATGATTGATTGTTCATAACTCATGATTGTCTAATAGTGAAAATAATATTAAGATCAGATTACAGGATAACATGAATTTAACGGATACAAATACAACAGTTAAAGTCACAAATAATAATTGTCTTTTGTTTTGACTAAGTCCAGGTCTTATATGATCAAGTAGAAGTCCACTAGCTTGCTTAACCTGAAATCATGTGAGAAAATAAAGTCAGCTAACGAATTAGCTGGTGAGTAATCACAGTTTTGAGTATACATATAGATTGATTGATTTATTGAGAATAATTCAATTCACAAGGTAACGTTAAGACTTATATTGCAATAGTAAAGCATATAGATAAACCGACACAATATAAACCCCTTGACTTGACACTTGCATATAATAGACTCCACACATACACCATAGATTGACTCTTGCCTCTGGCACAATCACCACTCGACTATTCATATGGGGTGGGTTATCCAAACCAGTAGATCTACATTGTTGCCAGGATTGATTGATTGATTGAATTAGGGTTTTACTGTCGTCCAGTTTATCACAGTATGTTCACATAATTGCAAGTAATAACATAACCTGTCTTGAATGAATTTAGAATGAAACAACAATAGAATATCATGATTGAATATATTGTATCACATGACTTCCCCCAAATAAGAAATGATATAAAAAGGGGATATGAATACTCACCTGATTGATGAGATTGGATTTTGATCGTGATAGGTTAGACACCTGTGATTTCCTTACGGTTAACCTAAGGAACGGTGTCTCGTGTTAGAATAATAATGATTTGAAAGTTTGGGAATGTTTTAAGGTTTCCATTTTGATTTGAATGGTGGTTTAAATATTCTATCTAATTTGTATGTCTTGAAACAAATAGATTTATTGAAAATGATTATGTTTAGATTTTAGAAATAAACGTATTAGTTTACGTATCTGTTTGATTTATTGTGAAAATGTGAAAAAATAAATAATTAATCTTATTAATTAATTATGTGATAATTAACTAATATGTTTAATTATTTAATTTATTAAAAGAAATGAAATTGTTATTTAAAATGATTTAAATATAATAAATTTATATATTTAATCATTATTTAAAATATTGTGTGAAATTATTACTAATAATATTGTGTCAAATAATAATTCAATAAATTAAATTATTATTAGGAGTTCATTTTTATTTAAATAATTTTGTATTATTTATAACTTTATTTATTTAAAACATTTAATAAAAATGGATAAAATATTAAAATAAATTTCAGAAAAATAATTTAGTTGTTTAAAAATTTTTAATGACTGTAAAAACATTTTTATGATTTTTAGGAATTTTTCCGGAATTTTTAGAGCTTAAAAGAAGCTTAAAAAATGTTTAAAAATTATTGAGGTGGCCCGGGGTCGAACCCGGGACCTCTTGGATTGCAAGAAACGCAGGAACCGGTGAGCTGAGGGCCTTGGCCGCGTTTAAGTCCCGTTCCAAATTGTTTTAAACAGAGTTTCCAATCAACCCCAATTCCCACATAAGAACCCTAGATCGAATCCCCCCAAATTGAACATCGAACCGATTTCGATTGCATCTGCAACCATGGGGCTTTCATTCCCCATGTAAAAACGAGTATGTGGGTGTGTAGAATTACCTATATGGTGTCGATTTGAAGTTGATTCAACCAAGAACAGATCCGCGACACTCGTTTGATTGCTGGATGCTTCAAACAATGATTATAATCGAATTAAACTTGAGGGAAGCTTCGAATGATGATTACAAACAAAAGCCCGTTATCAATTTCGATTAAAACTTACCGGAGATGGGATTTCAATCGCGTTGCAGGTCCGCGGATGAAACGGGTGTTCGAGAGAGAGGTTTGAGTTTGTTTAAGATGAAATTGAGAATGGGATTTGATTAGAAACTGATTTATGGTAGTTCATATTCGTTTAATTCGATTATAATAGGGTATTTTGTGCGATCTCGACGTGTAAAGGCCCGACAATGCTTGGTGCGATCGGGAAGTCGAGAGAGAAGAGTGAAAAGCAATTTGATTTTTTTTCAATTTACACAAATGGTCCCTGAGGTTTAGATGTTTATTATTTTATGCTCAAAGCTTTATTTAAAGTTTTTAAATTCACCAATCTACCCTCTGGACTTATAAAATTAATTGGATAATATATCAAATTAATTGTTTGTTAAACTTTATAACTTTATAATTTGTAATATGACTTTTCATTAGTTACTCATTATAAAATGATTAATAATTTTATAATCTTCTATAAAAAAAATTATTTATAATCCATAAATTATTATAAGTTGTCTAAATGTTTCATAAATGAATAATTTATTTAATTATCATTATTATTTTTATTATTATTATTTTGATTATTGTAATTATTGGAATTACCATCAACGTATTAAACTTAATTGTTTAATTAACTTTTATTTACGAAATTACGCGATGTTACAAAACCCGGACGACGCTTTTATACTTGTGCAGAGTTGGTAATTTCTTTTAAATTCTACTCTTAAATTGGTATGCTCTTCATGTGTACTAACAAAGATTTTCTGTTTCAGAGATCCAAGTGTAATTTCTTTATATGGATTGATCCTCCGATATATTCTACACCAACCGATAACATTCAAGGGTTGCTGAAATCTAAAAACTATTATGAGAACAAGACATGAGCTCTGAAAGATGAAGTACATCAGAAAGACATGTTGTTGATAGGAAGTTGGTGTTTGTTTGTGTTGTTTGGGTTTTATGTGTTCTTTGTAATGGGTTGAATATGGTTATGTTATGAATCTTCTTTTGTAAGTGATTTTGGCTTTCTAGTGAACCAAGCGTTTGTAATGAATGTTCTTTGTAATGAACATGATTTTGTAATGAAATATGTTGTTTAAGCTGTCATGAACCTGCTTTTGTAATGAATGTACTTAATGTCAAAGTGCAATTGTGCAACAACCATGATCAAAGTGCAATTGTGCAACAACCATGATCAAAGTGCAATGAATGAATGTAGTTGGATCTACTGCAACAATGCAACAACCATTTAAGAATGTGCAGATAACAACCATTTAACCATCTAACCCAACAACCAATACAAGTGCAGTTGGAATGTCAATGTGCAACAACCATTTAACCATTTCACAACCATTTAACAATGTCAAAGTGCAGTTAACCATTTAACAAGCTGCAGATAACAACCAAGTGCAGATAACAATGTCAAAGTGCAGTTAACCATTTAACCATTTAACAACCATTTAACCATTTAACCATTTAACCATTTAACCATTTAACTACTAAAGATAACAATGTGCAGATAACCATTTAACAAGCTGTAGATAACAACCATTCCAAGATAACCATTCCAAGATAACAAATGTCTTACATTCCAAACATAACAAAGCTACCAAAGTACAAATGTCTTACATTCCAAACATAACAAAGCTATCAAAGTACAAATGTCTTACATCCCAAACATAACAAATATATTTAAGATCAAACAACAGATGAGGATGGTGCCACTTGTCCAATACAAGTCTTTTTGTTGTGACCCTTCTTTCCACATCTACTGCAAGTGGTCGTCTTCCACTTTCTAGTAAGCTTCCCTTGCTTGACCAACTCATCTTCCTTCTCCATTGGATCCTTTTTCCTCATTTTTCTTGGCCTTCCAATTGGTTTAGAGTTAATTACACAAATAGTCCCTGTGGTTTAGCGCGGATCCCAGGTTTGGGTATTAACCTTTTTTAGTAACAACTATGGGTATTGTACTTTAAAAATCATAACAGAGTAAAGTATTAGGCCTAACGCCCGTTTGTTTTAACAGAACTCCACGTGACAAGCACGTGAGGGTATTTTAGTCAATTTATGTACATGCAGATGAAGAACTGCTCGGTTATAGGCCACCCGAAGTTCGGTCGGAAATCTAGCCGGAACCCTAATTCTCGCCGCCTTCATAGGTTATTATCCTCAATCTTTGCCAGTCCGCCTTAGCCACCATCACCAATATCACCATCTCGTTGAGGTGTACCCAACCATGCTCATCACTCACCGGTTGGCCTTGTCGGAACCCTAGCCGTCGTCGCTTGGGGTTGGCCGGAGTTCGGCCGGGACCCTACCTTGCACCCACCACCATGACCACCACCGCCGCGCAACCGCAACCCACCATCACCGTTACCTTGTCACTGTTGTGGGCTTGCACCCTTATCGTCTTCAAGAACCCTTGAAACATCACCCCCAGCGACTGTTGCCGCCGATAAGGGTGGTCGTGGCCACTGTCACCGCCGCACGAGGCAGCTGCCAACATCTCATCCACCACCATCTCTTCTTTCATGACTCATATTCGTCACCACTACGCGAAAACAGCTAAACCACAGTCACCATCATGATCAGGGAGTCAGGACCTTCCTTTTTGTGTGCTCCACTCGCCCTCACTGGCGCGGCTCCGGTCACCGGAACCCTTGGGTGCACCCTTCCTTCTCCTGAGTTTTTTGGTTGGTGTAAAGGAAGAAGAAGATGCTTTTGTAGGTGTGTTTATTAAAGTGGTACATAAATTGACTAAAATGCCCTCACGTGCTTGTCACGTGGGGGGGTATTCTGTTAAAAACAAACGGGCGTTAGGCCTAATACTTTACTTTGTTATGATTTTTAAAGTACAATACCCATAGTTGTTACTAAAAAAGGTTAGTACCCAAACCTGGGATCCGCGCTAAACCACAGGAACTATTTGTGTAATTAACTCATTGGTTTATGATGTTTAGGTTCCTTCAAAATTGTAGGGCAGTCTACTCTTGTCCACATGCTTCTACCATTAATGGGTCCAATCTTGTAGGAATATACCTCCTTCCATGTCTGTAGCCAGAAACAAGAATCCACCCACTTCTCTGGTATATCCACCTCCAAACCATTAATAGACATATCCCAGTTTGCTGCAACAGCATGTTTGCAGGGTATGCTTAACAGTTCCCACTTCCTGCATGAGCATGTCTTTTGAGCTACATCAACTACACACTGCTCACTATTATACCCTGTCACTTGAAATTTTGAACCACCATTCCATTTAACAGTAAGCTTTGTTGCTTCTTTTTTAATGATATCAAATTTTTTGGTCACACTTGGTGTCAACAAACCATCACTCTTGTCAATGACTTTCATAACATTTACAATTCTTTTCATCAGGTATTCTCTAACAAACTCTAATGCTGTTATAATAGGTTTATCTGATGCAGATGTTCCAAATGAATCATCACTCAAGTAATCTACTATGTCATCAGGACCATTTGTATCATCTACATTCTCAATTCTTTCAATAAATAGACTTAGGCAACAGTTATCACTAACATAACCCAAAAAGTCCAACTCATCGTCATAACTTTCTAATGCCCTCAAACCAGTGCTTAAACTACTACCAGGAACAAGATAACTATAACGAATCTTATCCTTGACACATAACTCTTTCATAATCTCATCTACAACTAAAACAGAGAAATCTTCCTTCGGCACGAAATCTACATATCTTAAGCTGCCATCTACATATACCTTTTCACTTTCTTCGTTGATAACAAATGATCCACCGTGGTGAACCTCCAATGAAAAGTATTCTGGATAATTATCAACACCTGCAAAAATCATATAGGGTTTAACAAATTTATCATTTTTCAGCAAGATTATAGGGTTTAAAACACTTACTATACACGAGTTCACAGTCAAATTCTTCATCTTCATTCCTGATTGACCAAACATGGTTCATTTTGACCTAGATTTGAGAATGATTTCGAATTTGGGTAAACATACGAGAATCGATTGTATGATTAGGGTCTGTGATTATATGTTTGTATATAAATTGACTAAAATGCCCTCACGTGCTTGTCACGTGGGGGTGTTCTGTTAAAAATAAACGGGCGTTAGCCCTAATACTTTACCCTGTTATGATTTTTAAAGTACAATACCCATAGTTGTTACTAAAAAAAGTTAGTACCCAAACCTGGGATCCGCCCTAAACCACAGGGACTATTTGTGTAACTAACTCGATATTTTATTTTGTATCATTCTTTTCTTTTTGTTTAGTTATAAAATTATAATAAAACATATACATTAATATTTTTATGCTTATGTTTCAAAATTTTAAATTATGTATTACGTATGACAATTTCAATTAGTAAACCAATCCAATTCACTTCTAGAAACATTGCAAATCGCATGATATTATAGCATAAATATTTGTTGTCATCGTCGTCGTTGTTTTCTTGTTGTTGTTGTTATTATTATTGTTTTCTGAACTTATTATTAATTTTTTATACTCTTATTATTATTATATTGTTCTGAAACATGTTATTTTCTCTTTTTTCTTCTTAGCGTAGCTCAAACTAAAATGACTACATGGGTGCAAGTAGTTTTGGTCAACATGGCTCTATATTGGAATAATCTATCTCTACCAAATGTTATTTCAAATGTGAATCTGATTCTTTCATTTACTTTTTAAAGACCAAACGAATCCATTCTAGAGGTACTTGGACTATAAAAGTTATAGAACCAACTCTAATCTACAACAACAAAAAACTAACAAGCACACAAAATCATTCTCCCTCCCAAACAACTCTAAACAAGCTATATACAACAGCATAAAAATGGCAACCACAGCGCCGCGATGCAACACATGCCGAAGAACCCTGGTTAAGCTACCCGGGTTACAACAGGAAGTGTGCCCAGTGTGCCTTTACAACCAAAGGATCAAGGGTCGTGTTCTCTTTCGAATTGGACAATTTATCAATGCAGCAGTAAATCAATACCATAAGGAACTGCAAACGGCATCAGCGCCACAGTCGCCACAATCGCCTCTCAACAGGATCAATCAACCTCTACGTCAGAACAATGGCAGGAAACGGGCGGTTCTATGTGGTGTCACCTACAATTACCACAGAAAAAAACTTGAAGCTAGTGTTCATAATGTCAAGAGCATGCAACAATTACTAATGAACAAATTGGGCTTTCCAAGTGACTCCATCTGTATCCTTACAGGTACTTTTGTCTTTCTACTAGCTACAACTAAAAGGTCCAACTCATGTTATTCTTAAAACAAACACTCAACTTTTATAAATAATAAACTGACAATACAGGTGACAGCCTGACATACCTTATGTTAAACTTATGTAAATTAACATATGATTCGTGTAACGTTTGATGTAGAAGAGGAGTCAGATCGCTCGAGGATTCCAACCAAACGTAACATACTAATGGCGTTGCAGTGGCTCATCCAAGGCTGCCAACCAGGGGACTCGTTGTTGTTCTACTATTCGGGGCATGCATGCCAAATTCCTGATGAAGATGGAGATGAAGATGATGGGATTGATGAAGCATTGTGCCCTTTTGACTATAGAGAGGCTGGAGTAATACTAGATGATGAAATCAATGCCATCATTGTAAAACCCTTGACACACGGAGTAACACTTCACAGTGTCATTGACACTTGCTTTAGCGGGACGGTTCTAGATCTACCTTTTCTGTGCAAGTTCAACGAGTCAGTATCACTTATCATAAACACTAAACGCTAAACCCTAAATATAATATAAGATTGAGTAACTAATATTTAGTTTCCATGCAGGGAAGGACTCTATAAGTGGGAAGAACAGCAGCTAACGAATAAAGGAACCCGTGGCGGTAAAGCAGTGTGTATTAGTGCATGTGCAGACAACCAAAATTCAGCAGATACATCAGTAAGCACTAATCAAACATGCAAGTCTTGCTAAAACATTAAGTAACTGTGATTGTTTGTTTATGAGAATTTGAATTTATGCCTCTGCAGGTTTACACAGGCAGTGCTATAGGCGCATTGACTTTTAGCTTCATCCATACTGTTGAAAATGGAAGCAAACTAACATATGGAAGGTTACTTTCCTCTATGCGAAAAAAAGTTAATCATGCGCAACAAGTTGTAGGCCGATTTGTGCCATATGCGTCTCCTATGTCACAGGTACTGCCCTTCTCATTTAAATCCTTAACACGCGTTATCTATTTATTCGTAGAGCGAGTATATATTGTTATGTGACACACCATGAGACTTCAAGAGCAAAGGTCTTCCTTGGGAATCAAATGCCAATGGAAGACATCATCTATAAGCCCGTACTAGAAAAACATGTTTTTTCGATTAACACACTAGTACGATTCTCACGATACATATTAGAAACTACTGCATTCGCTAGTTACCTGACTCACAGTGGCGAGACCCCGGGTTTCTTCTCTTTTTTTTTTTGGGCCCCATTTTTTGGTTTTCATACGTCTATCATATCAAAAGGGAGTTTTTTTTCAGTTCAGGCCATTGAATTTTTTCCCCAATCTCATCACCAGAATATTTTGAGTGTTTGAGTGTAAACATAGTGTATTCGATTTGATTTGCTCCATTTGTATTTTTGAAGGTGATTTCAATTTCAACTTGAGGTTTTTTTCGATAGAGAAATTGCTTTTAGCGACTGTAAAAAAAAGTTTGGAAAAAAAGTATTATCCGTACACATTTAACTAACTATTTGATACTATCTGGTTGTATCTCATGCGTTTATACCTACTAATCCAACCAATATACTTCTAATATTGATATCACAGCAAAATATTTACAGATTTTATCATACAAAAAACTATGGGTCAATCGATTTCTCGTAACCAAGAATATATAAAATAAAAAAAGAGAAATAACAGTGTGGAGCAATGTTTTCAAAACCGAACCGGAAAGCGAACCGGACGGACCGGATTACGAACCGGATGACGTCATAAATATCTAAAAAAATATAAAAAAATTCCAAATATTTATAAAATTACAAACACATACCATTCAAGTAAACATAGTCCAATTTAGCAAAATACAACAACCAAAGTTTAAACAACCATAAACCAAAACAAAATACAACATCCAAAGTTTAAACAACCATAAATCAAATAGTGGTTCGCCAATAATATTAACGAACCGGTGTTCCTTAATCCAAAACAACATCCAAAATACATACCATTCAAGTAAACATAGTCCAAATTAACGAACCGGTGTTTCTTAATCCATATCCAAATATTGTTCTATTAAAAATTAAAAAAAAATAATTTTCAAAAAACCGGTTCAACCCGGTTCGCCGGTTCCGGTCAGACCGGTCGACCACACGAACCGGCTGGTTCAACTGAAAACGGCCCAAAACCACCGAACCGAACCGGCATCCTCACCGGTTCCCGGTCGAACCGGTCGGACCGGCCGGTCCGGTCCGGTTTCGAAATCATTGGTGTGGAGTCACTTGATTAATGCTAATTTCTTCACACTAATAAATGTTGATTGCTGCTACCCTTTTTCTATGTACTTAACATTTTGAAGCTTTGTATTTGTAGGAGCCTCAACTATCCTCTTCAACAAGATTTGAGATTTACTCAGAGCTTGTTATCATCTAGAGAACACATCTTACTGGTGTTAGCTCCAATAAACGATATATGTATGAAAACACTACAAGAAAACTGTCATCTTCTGTATAGTGACACAAAAAGAGCGAAAATAGGCTTTAAACCGTTTTATGAAATAATTTTAGACAAAGAAAACTCAAAACTATACTTTTTACCAGAACTTTTAATAATTGTCATTTAAAAGGCAAATACAGTGACACTTCTAGTGTGAATGTCATTTTCTTTTGTGGTGGATTGTAGTAGTGACATCTTGAGGCATCAACATCTATGATAAGCTTCGTAACGCATTGTAATCGAAATTGTAAAATTTTATTGTCAAGTAATAACTATGAAAATGAGATATATAAATTCACTTACTCTTATTGTTTTGTACTATTTCATGTGCTTGTATAGAATTATTGATGAAAATTATATACAAAGATAATTAAAACTAGCCAAAAATGATCTAGGAAGAAGGATTTGTATAATATGTGTATTAAACTTCATGTTTTCTGCATTATCTGAAAGAAATTACGGTCTTACACTAGTAAGGGATGTGGTCGTATATTATGATAGGTGTGCAACTATTGATCTTTCACTTCATGTTAGCAGAAACTTCCTTGGTGCTCTTGTTCACCTCACGATTTAAAAGCATCATGTTCATCTTTATGTATCTATCGTCACGATCTTGTTCTTGTTATTCTTGTTTTTTTTTTTTTTTATAAATAGCAAATGGAAACAAACAGAAATGAAAACTTTAGTTAAAAAATAAAGAAAAAGACATAAGCTTTCGACGTAAATTTCTTTTTATTAAGTCAGGCCTGACTTTTGCAAACAATGAACCTATCCAAGTTGACCCGAAACAGTGATTTGGTGTTCGTTACTGGTCAATTACAGTTTTAAAGTGTCTAACATACTTCCATGTGTTTTTTGAATTTAGAACAGAACTCATGATAAGGTAAAATTGATCATAAAACATTAAATTTACAAGAAATATGTACTTAGAAGTATACCTATATGATCTGTATGATTATATGTATGCAATATGTGAATTGGCAACATTAGTGATATTGCTTTAACCATTTCCCTAAATGCTTTCATTCTGGAAACCACTACCACATACTTCCTCTGCAGCTCTTCTTGTATGATTTGATGAAAATATTATGGTTTTATTCTATTTGATTTACAAGCTTTGCCTTGTGAGCCTTAAAGTGTGATGTGAAAGCCTTCGTTTATTTTATTTCATCTTTTGATTGAAAGCGCTTGTGCTTCGTTTCGTAGGTTTTCACAATCCAAGTTTCATTGTCCATTTTTTTCTCTTAATATATATAGAACCCAAGGACAGTTAACACCGTTTAATTTTACTTTTTCCTTTATCCCCACTTTTAATACTTTGTTGACTTGGTGTGACATTTTGTTCATTAGACCTGATGACAACTTCATTTGGCCAATCATCTTCCTTGAAAACAATAAAGTATTTTGACACATTCCCTTTGCAAAAGGCTTGATGTTTTGTTTGTTGCTTCTCAAAAAGGCAATTCCCTCCTTGTTTTAATTGCATGCCTTTTAATATCATCCTTCACTTCAACTTCCTACATCTTCTTGTCTCATAATCATCCTTGAGTTTTCATGTAAGAGGAAACCCGAAAAGATCACAAACATTGAACTTATGAAATGAGATTCAAGACGCAGGAGACGATGTTTCCTTCGGGGTTTGGGTGCATTAACTTGCATCAGCTTCCTTGATGGTTTTCATTATTCAGATCAAACTTTATAAACATCTAAACCATTTAATTTGGTTTGTAATTTCAGTTTGGAGTCAGGTTTTCAACTTGAGCCTTGACTAATATATGGTGTGCATGTTTTACTTTACCTCTCTCCCAACAGGTTAAATGGGTGGTGTTCAGGTTACATGATTTTAAGTATTTGTGTGTTAGGGTAAATGTTTTTTACAAGAATAAGAATTTGGAACAAGTCAACCCATCAACCCGACACAATTGACACCCCTTACAAACACCACAAGCCATCCGATAACACCACTAAATGATAAACTGCTTCCCACACCATAAATTTTTGCAATGTATCGGATTTATGTGAAGTATACATTCAGCATTATTTTGTTGACAATAAATTTGTTTTTAAAAGTAGAAACAAGAAAAAAAGTTGCCCAATGGGTCAAACCGCCAACCCGACTCATTTTTTAAAGATGAACCCATTCCAAGCCTAAACTGACCCGATCCATTTCAACCCGGAACCCTAACCAACTCAGCCCGATCTAGGCAAAGTTTTAGTGGGAAGTAGGATTTTACTAAAACAAGAGCCCGAATTGAGGGCTCAACAGATTCTTGCGTAGTAATCTGTCATTTAGAGATCAAATATAATGGAAAACAGATTGTGTGTATATTATATACACTCAAGAAATCAAACAATAGCAAACCTCACAATCTGGAATACAAGAATTTCAACTTCTTACACAGAAAAAACAAAGGATGAGTCATATATAATATATATGTAATATTACCTGTGCCAAGTAACTTAGCTACCTTTATGAGCAAATTTCGGATCTTTTTTACTTAATCCCCCAATGTACACCTTATACTGCACATAGTCCAACTGCAAAGATATGCTGTTCTTCAGCAAAACCGAACCACAATGCATGAAATGTCGTCTTTGCTGTCTCGATTCAAGGCTTCAACTGCGAGTTCCTTTGCCGCCTTCTGTGGGTCCCTGATCTTTATCGCTATATCCACTGCCTCTTGGTTTGACATGACCTTGGGGAAAGAGAAAACAGAATACTGCTTATGAAAGTTGACTTTTTGAAAACGATTTGTAAACTTGAAGCAGATAATCAACTTAACAAGATACATGTTGAAGGAGAGTGTTTGGATGTGTTGATGTATGAAGTTATTATATGTAGACAATCAGGATTAAAGAATTTTGTATATTCTAATTACCTTCCATAAACCGTCACTTGCAAGGATGAGAATTTCTGTATGGGCGTCGATATCAGCATTTGTGACATCAGGATCAGACCGCAAATGACTCTTGAGATTCTTGTCTCCAAATGCACGTGAAACAGCTAGCTGCCCGTTCACTCTTGCTACATCTCCTGAAATATTATAGAAAAAATATTCATGTATTAATCAACTAAAAGGAAACTTTTTTAATGATATTCTAAAACCAGATTTGGTCTTTTATTGTCAAACAATCGTTAGACGAGAAAAATCATTTATTTGGACTCATAGTTCTTCGTTCATGCACCAAAATAATCAATTCACAAAATTATCCACAATATCCCACAAATGCATAGTAAATATGTTTTTTCCATAGATAACACAAATGTAACATTAATATCTACATATATTACCTGGCATGTTGGAGACGAAACCTCCTCTGTTTTCAATGCTGCCCCTTTCAGTATTGGGTTCATGATCAATGCTCATCTGAATTGCATGCCCGTTTTTTGACAAAACTGCCCGAGAATCACCAACATTAGCTACCCATAGTTTACGACCGTCGATTAAAATTGCAGTAACTGCAGTAGATCCACCTCTTCCAAGGTCAGGATTGTGGGAAAGAATTGACTCGTCTGTTCTCTCATAAGCTTTAAATATTGCCCTGTTTGGATCGGTCCAAAACTCATTCTGCAAGATTGCAGAATGTAAAAAGATATATTTAAAGATAATTTATCATTACAGTTTAGATTTATGAATTGCAATGTTTGACTAGAAAGATAGTTTATATTGCATATCATTTTCAATCATCTATAATCCCTTTAGTAAAGAGATATAGATAGATTTCATGGAAACAAAATAAATATCTTGAAATTATTTATAATGATGATGTTCAGCAAATAGACAAATTTAACTTGGATTTCTTTTTTCAAAATTTAGCACATGTAGTTGAAAGATAAAACAGATGATAGACATTGGAGATGTGCACATGTATGCACATTGCACAAACTAAACTTGGATAATTTATGGAAGCAAACTAATAGAGAACTCAAAAACTAGAGGTGGCAAGATGAACGGGTCAGACAGATAGGGTAACGAGTCAAACGGATTCAAGATGAAATGGGTTAACTTTTGTACGCATAAGGCGTGGATTGATCCCCAAACGTTTTTTTTGTCTAAATTTTATATATATTATAGCATTAATTGTTAGTTATAAATACCAAAACATATTATTATAATAATGTTCTAAGTCTGTGCATATAAAAGACTTGGGAGATTGTATGGATCAAACTTTTGTCAAATTTCAACCCGTTTGGGATAAAACAACACAATCAATCCATAGTAGGATTGAGGACGAGATTGCACCTCTAAATGAAATGTACAAAAAAGACCTGCGCACAGCTTTGGTGGCAAAACGCAACTCTAATAACTATTAAATAAACTGATTTTGGAATATTAAGAGCAATAAAAGCTAACCTCTCTTATGATATTAGAGAGTAAATGTTTCTGAAGATATGCAGGCACACTATCTCCCAGATGGCCGTCATATATAGCAAAAAGCCCAAGCTCGTGTCCTTGATGAGATACAAATTTGGCCACATGGTAATCTTCCATAGGATGATTAGCTTTCCCTTTAACTAGACTGAATCCATATTTAATGGACCCTTGGCGCCCCCGCCCCTTGCCGGTGTCATGTGTAGATTGGCCACTTGAGAGCTAACAATGACAAAAAAAATCATTTTTATTTTTTATAAAATCAAAACTATTACGGATAACTATAAGAAAAAGAGGGCAGAGAGTCTGGCTTTACTAGGCCAAAATAGTATTCTTTTCCAAAATTCTCGCACGATATATATATATATATATATATATATATATATATATATATATATATATATATATAGAATTGTGCCAAATGCAATGAAATAGTGGGTCAACCAATGTGGATATGTGATCTTATTATTATAAAACGACAACAAACAACAAACTGAATATAAAACATCCCACAATGTGGTATGTATAGCAGCCAAATATTGAACTTCCACAACTACCATGGTCAAATTTGGCAACCTTTTCAAGCTTTCAACTCTTACCAACTTCCTCTTATGAATGTTTGACTTAGCGCATAATCATGTTTGACTGTTAGTCAAATGTCTGAAATAAGCTTTCAGTAAAAAGAAATTGGAGAATCATGTAGTCTTTGAGACGAAGATATGCACAAAAAATGTAATTCTGGCTTACAAATTGACAAAAATGAACATTGTAACTTTTAGGGGAGAGCCTAAAATGAAAGCTAAAGTTAATTAAAAATGGCATGAATTTGCGTAATGGAAAGAAATCCTAATTAAGAACCTAACCTGGAGTCTTGGTGCACCAAGGTCCCTTTGATCTTAAAGGGCTAACAAATCCCCTAACTTAAAACCCTAATTTGATTTTCAAAATACCCAAAAAAATTAATTGAAAGGACAACCAAAGAAAACCCAAAATTTTGATGATTTTTAACATAGGTACTAGCACACAATTGCAATTATCTCCCCCAATTTGCTTGATCATGCTTATAATAATAGAAAATCAGTTTATAAATTCATAAGTTCACTTAAGTCCATGAAATTGAAACCAGATAACAAAAGAAAATAACAATATTCACCTTTGAACCAGAACTGCAGCATAAATTACCCATATAGTAATTCAGCCTCCCTCACCACTTAAATCTACAACTTATCATCTACCTCTTGTTCAAGCCAAAAAGCCCTAAGATTTCAGCACCTGTATGTCACCAAAACATCAAGAATCAGAACAACAAGAGCATAAATCTGATCATCAACAACACCCAACTTCGAAAACTACAAACCCACAAAACCCAAACCAAAAATTCCGAATTTTTTCCACAATTTCTTGCAAAATCAGCAAATGGGCATCTTGAAATTGAGCCTACCGATCGCAAATCTGCCCAAAAAACACAAGAAATCTAAGCAAATACAGACTGAAACTGGGGCAGATACATGAAGTTATATGTGTGGATATGAAGAATGGATGGGGTGTGAAGAAGGACAGGGTTTTAGGTGTTGTGGTGGACTTTGTAACCGTCCCTTAGAAGAAGCAGAAAAGAGGGATTCTTGAGAAATGGTGCTAAAAGGCAAGGGCTTTTTATGGCCTTCTCTCCTTCCCCTTTGACTTTCATGAATTTATGATGACTTTAATAATTTCTTTTATTGGTTGTACAATCTTATGTACAAACCAAATCGAGTGATTGATGTTTTGAAGTTACAGCTGCCATTCTTGCTTTTATTTCTTGGGTTTTTCACATGCTTTGTTTTTTTTTAATCCTATGTAGACAACTCATTGTAATTTTTTTTTGAAACGGCAAATATACGGACAACTCATTATAATTTACAACTCGTTGTAAATTAACAACTTAAATTTTATACGGATCATATAACAACATATATGTTGTATAGCTGGGTCGTATTAACCTCTCTGACAATCTCCTGAAATTTTTCTCGTAGTTAGTGTCGAAATTTTTATATATGTCGTATAACCATATATGTGTTGTAAAGGGGGTCGTATAGGCTATATGGGGCGTATAGCCCTCTGACATCCCTTTTGAATTCTTTTTGTTTTCAATGTCTTCGAATCTATACGTCGCCTATGGTGCCATACGAGACGCATAGGGGGTGTCGATTTATAAAGTGGAGGTGTCTATATATTAGGACATTTTTTCACGAATAACATGTGATCGTACTTTAAAAGATACGTGTTATTTTAATTAGGCTTATTTATCTGTTTCTTAGCTTATCGTTAAAACAAGGTTTATTAATAAAATAATAATAATATTATCATGTGTTCTTCTAATTATTGAAAATCAACCATCCATTTTCAAAATTAACAAGAATAACTTTGATGATTAGTCTAACACAATATTTATTAATAATAAGATTAAGAGCAGTCGATACCTTGTAGTTTTTAAATCTACATACTCTAATAAAAAAGTAACTATGATGACATGTAGTAGCATCAAATTTTTATTATCAAAATTTCATCGCTTCTCTCTTCTATTAAATACTTATAAGGCACGTTAATTACTAATAATATTAATTAATTCTTATTTAAATTAAAAATTATTTTTAATGGATTAAGAAGGAGATTTATTATTATTATTATTACATCTAAAGAAATAAATTTTTATAAAATAATGTTTTTTAACATCAAATTTAAAAATAAAATAAAATATTTTAAAATTGGTGTTTTTATAAAAGTAAAATTTTTGTAAATAAAAATAATTAAAATTGGGAGCTATAATAAGAGAATTTTTAAAAATGATATTTTTAAATGGTTTCTTTTAAAACAAAATGTTTAATTCTTCTTGGGTTTAACAAAAAGGTTAAAAAAATAATATCATTGTTTTATTACTTATTGTATTTACTCACACGTAATTTCAATCATATCTTATCGTATAGTATTGTTTTATTAAAAAATCAGTTTTCATTCTATTTATTATTTATTTATTCAATCCGTGTAATACACGAGTTTACTAAAATTACTTTTACAATTACATTTCTTAAAATCCTTTATTCTATCCATTCTTAATTCTATCCATTGTAACACTCATACACCTAAAAATATATTATATGGTAAATATTTTAGTTCAATCAAAATTTTCAACACATGTTAACTCTTTGAATACTTTCATTAAAATAGCTAATCATTACCCTATATATTTAAAAAGAAACGACTACAAATTGTATCTCTTGGTAAACGAGTTATTGAAGCGGAGATTATATCTGGTAGTAATATTGGATGTCGAACATTTATTCCAAGAATAAATCTCGTGCCATCTGATAAAAAAATCCCTTTCAAGTTTCAAATGAGACAATTTCCAATAATTGTTTCGTTTGCAATGACGATTAACAAGAGTCAGGGGCAATCATTGTCAAGAGTTGGTTTGTATTTAAAAGAACTAGTATTCACTCACGGACATTTATATGTGGCTTTGTCAAGGGTGAAGACTACAGACGGTGTAAAACTACTCATTTTAGATCAAAATGGTAACATTACCAACGAGACACAAAACGTTGTATACAAAGAAGTGTTTACACATTTATGAGATACTTTTGAGAATACGAATGTTCTATCACTTCTATTTTCAAACTTTAAGATTTAGTTTTTTAATTTTTTCTTAATGTTTATTTTGTCATTATAGTTTAACGAAGTTTGATGTTTTAAAAAAACCGTGTATCACACGGGTTCTAACCTAGTTACCCTATATATTTAAAAAGAAACGACTGAAGAGTAAAATATTGTTGCTTATGCGTGTTCTACACTTGTACAACCTTTGTTGCAGCTTGCTTTGGTTCCTTTGCATTTGTCATTTGCAGAGAGGGAGGGGGTCTGTGGGGGACCGGGGGTGTTGGGGAGGTTGGTCGCACATACCTTTCTTCTTCTTTGACGGGTTCCACCGTCGTATCACATCGGAACGGTAGCTCCGCAACCTTTGACTCAACAACACATACACCGTAGCTCTGCTGACCGCACTTGAGTGCCACCACCTAACCGTCGACGAAATCCCGTATTTATGTGCATCTAGGTTTAAGATCGAAACACCCTTGATGTCAACGTTGGTTTAAGGCGGTAGAGGGTGATGGGTTGTGGTGGTCTAATGCAATGGTGGAACCTAAACGCAAGCTGATGATTATGATGAACCCAATCTCGGGAACCCCCGAATGATGATGATGATGATGGTTCGAACTAAGATCGATCCCAACTTGAAGATGCCCGGTGAATGCCATATTGTCGCGATTCTTTTCATACGAGACTGAAGGTATTTTCTATATGGTTTCATTTTTCAATTGATGATGACTGAGAGTTGGTATTCTAGAGTTTGCCATTTCTAATTGTTAAAATTGTTTGTCAAAATTGATTCTTCTTGCTTGCACACAAGTTGCTTGGCTGAATGCCTCAAAGAAATTCTCTATAATTGTTGATCTGGTGATGAATCTTGAAGGCATATGTTTAATATGATTGAGAGGCGGTTGATGTCAATCAGTTGTTGGTGTTTATGTTGACATATTAAACTTATAACTTTGTATCGATATACAGTCATTAAATTGTAATACCTATGATCCATTTAGACTCTGTATTAGTAAGAAATGTCTAACATAAGACTTCACGATGGGAGCATGCGGCAACTTCTACTTTTGTTATGTAATATTGTTCTTCCCCTCTCAGGAGATTTTTACGATCCATTAAATGATTTTTGAAATATAAACGCTCAAAATGATAAATTACGTTAGTTGCATAATAATCCACAATTGTCTTTATCCGCAATACCTCAATATATCATATTTTTTTATTAGTGATTCTATATTCCATATTTGTTTGGGTTGAGTCCAGATTTAAAGTTTTCATTTATTGCTTCAAATAATTTTTTAGGTTATATTGGAGGCATGCTTTTGAGTTTTCATTTTAGTGTGTTCAACTTTTTTATCTTATCAAATCAAAAGCGTTTTTGTATTATGTTTTGAGGTTCGAACCTGTGCAGTGATTTGTTAGGACCGTTTCGTACGGAGTACTAACGGAAACCAGATCAAATAGCACGAAATTCTATTTGATGGCGATTCAATCAGTGAGAATGAACAACCTGATCGATCTAACGATGAAACAAACGTTAACAACGAGTTGAAATCGATCAGGAACGAACTATGAACTTGGATGGGCGACTTAGGACGCTCTGGACGGCTAGGATATGAAAGTATTCGAAGTGTTTTTTTTCACGATTTATGTAGTATTTATAGGTTTTCAGTGTTCATTCGCACGACTGAACCATTAGCATGGTTTAGTCGTGCGACTGACTCATGCGGTTGACTCATACGCACGACTGAAGGTCAAGTCGTGTGACTGAATCAGTCTTATATCTCAGTCATGCGACTGATCCAGTCTCCTGGTTCAGTCGTGCGACCATAAGTATGGTTCATTCGTGCGTATGGTCCATAAGTATGATCCATTAGCATAAATAATCACACGACTAAGTTGAACACATTTTTAAGTTATTATTGACTTAGAACTATATACAACAACTTCAAATATATATATATAGTTCATACATGTGAATCATACTCAATACAATAATAATATGAAATAATCAAACACAGATAAATATTAAAATGCATTTTATTTATCATTGAGTAATCACATTACATCAGTATAAGAAATGAAATATATTACATTTAAAATCATAAACTAGGTACATAATGTATCAACATGATTCTTTGCGCATATGAAAAATTCCTAGTTAAAATTAAAACATATATCTTTTTTCCGAA
Organism: Flaveria linearis; assembly: GCA_024085815.1. Classification (NCBI taxonomy): domain Eukaryota; kingdom Viridiplantae; phylum Streptophyta; class Magnoliopsida; order Asterales; family Asteraceae; genus Flaveria; species Flaveria linearis. Next base: position 15,973,227 of record CM044001.1, read on the forward strand.
GGTTAAAAACATATTCCCTTCAATCACTACAAAATATTCGTTAATTAAGACTTATTTGTTTTCTTATTATTAAATTAAACTCATTATTAGAAAACGTGTTTTAGGCCGTTTTTGTTTTATTCACAAGATATATGCCATGGGCTATTGGCCGGATATATTGTCAATGTTTATCACTATTTGAATGTAGATTTTCTTCTTAGTACTACGTAGAGTTTTGTCGTTTTTTTATTGTTACGCGGCGTGACTTTAGTCATTATCACTCCAGCTTATCGTAAAAAGTAAATACCAACGTGGATTCTGATAATACTAACTGTCAACGGTGATGTTCACTTATAATTGATTCGGTTCATCACAGTATCATAAAGTAGCGTCACTCCTTATAGCTTACAATATTAGAAAATACTTGGTTTTCACTACAATTTCATTTTAAAAAAAAACTTACGAAAGCAAATTATTACCTACGCTACACGGTTTTTCGCTAATACCAAAACGACAACTTGGTTAATACCAATGCCGACAACGATGCCGACAACGATGTTTTTCGCTCATTATATGATTAGGTTATCACGGTGTCACAAAAATAACTACACTCAATAAAGCTCACAATACCAAAAAAATCTCACTTTTAAATAGATATCCGCTTTCAAATTAACTTATATTGGAACGTTAAATATAAAAATTAAAGACAACCTTGCTATTATATAACTATACATTCACCATCAAATTCAGGGACGTCTCTACAGTATTAACAACTGAAGCAACTGCTTTAAGCCCCTAAATTTAAAAAGTAAAACACTTATGGGTCCCTAAATTTGAAAAGAAAAACATATGTTTATTTATATATAGCTGAAAATATATGTGAAAATCTAATCAATATTTGTGTTTCTAAAGATTTATGAGAAGAATAACAAAATTATTGAAGGTTTATCGATATCAACTTACAAAACTTGATTCATCGAGGTCGGCTTACGAAACTTGGTTAATTGATCACCTAATCTACTAATTGTTATTGTCTGATATTGATTTATGCTCAATTTTTTTTAATCTATCATTGTTCTTTTGCCTATCTAATCAATTGTTGTCTGTTTCAATTTAATTTACATTTGCAGTTGAATTTTCTTTTTATTTTAATCAATTGTTGATTGTTTATCTTTTAACATGCACTTTTTCAATTTATTTTGTTTAAGTTAATTACATTGTTTTTCTGTCCTAAGTTGTTTGCTACCAAACTACAAAGCAATTGCTTTATCTCGACAGTCCAAGGCAAATATTTTAAAAAGAATATATAGATGAGGCCCTTAAAATTTTGTTTTGCTTTAGGCTAGAGGTGCACATAGGAACCGGGTCCCCGACCCGAACCGGAAAACCGACCCGGAACCGAACTGGATTCAACCCAGGAATAGACCAACTCGGTTCCAACCTGGAAAAATCGACGGTTTGGGACCGGTTTTTAATATTTTGACCCAAACCGGTTGGGACCGGTTTTTAATATTTTGACCCAAACCGGTTTGGAACGGTTTTAACCTAATCCGGTTCAGGAACCTGTCCAAAAAAGCCGGTTTGAAACCGGTTCTGACCGTTTAAAAAAAGTTTCAAACGGTAATATAGCCGTTTGAAGCCTTTTTTACCTTTATTTGAAGCTTTTTGACCATTTTACCCTTATATAATAGTATAAATAAGTAGTGAGTGTAATGGTTTAGTCACAACACTCAAAAGTTTAAAAACATGCTTAAAAACGCAAAAACGCTCTCTCACTTGTTCTACTTTCTAGTTTCTACTCTCTTAAATTATATAATGTGACCTCTGAAGCATCCATTCCAACTGATGGATCATCAAGCGTTGTTACTGTTGTAAGAATTCTACCAACAACGAGAAACCAAGAGATTTGGTGCAACTACGAGTTATGCGAAATATCAAATGGTCAAAATAAAGCTCGATGCAAGGCTTGTGATTCGTTTTTCAAGTCGGATTCAAACTCGACTTTGAAAAAACATATGACCAAATGGTGCAAGGCTTTGAAAAGTGTGCCGAGTCAAGGCTAAACATCAATCGAACCCAATGGTGGTATATGGAACTTCAACGTAGATATGGTTTGAGATAGAATGACAAAGTTTGTATTTAAGAAGGATTACCATTCGACCACTTCGACAACCCTCGATTAACAAGATTAATTAAAGAAACTCTTCAACCACGCTAGACTCACGTAAGTCGCACCACTCTTAGACGTGATTGTTTAAAACTTTAGAAACAAGCAAAAAATGATTTAAAAGTTTTATTTCAAAATTTACAAACCGTTGTGAACTTAACTACCGATGTTTGGTGCGCCCCACATGATTTACTGGAATCGTATCTTTGTGTCACCACTCATTAGATAGATCCAAGTTCGTGGCAAATGATGAAACGTACGATTATGTTTGAATTATTTGGATTTTCGCATACTGGTAATAATCTATTTCAAAATTTAGATTTTGTAATCAAAATATATAATTAGAAAATAAAATTTTCTCGATGTCATTTGATAATGCCTCTAACAACACATCCGCCGTTGATAAATTAAATTTAAATATAAACCGGTTTGTGACGGTGTATTTTTCATTCAAGATGTGTTGTACATATTATTAATTTAGTTGTGTAAGACGGTCTTGGCGTTCGTGAAGTTGAAGATTTCAAAACATCTTTCAAAAATATGTTACGTGACATTTTTAAAACTAATAGAAAACGATATGTTAATTATAGAAAAATGTGTCACGATACGAATTCTATTTTTTAAGACCAAATTGGGATGTCTCGACTAGATGGAATTCAACTTGAAAAATGTTTAATAGTACTTTGCGACAAAAAGAAACACTTCATATTTTTCATGGTGGTCTTGCGATGCGGGGTCGATTTGTTCCGTTTATATTAGAGGGTTGGGAATGTATTCAAGAAATAACTTAATTTTAGAGGTTTTTAAAAACGTAACTATAAAATTATCGGGGGTTTATTATCCGACAAATTGTCTAACACTTAATCAAGTGTATTTAATGACACATAAATTAAGTGAATTTGAAGAAAAGAAACGACATGTTTTCAGCAATGGTGGTGTCTATGAAAGAAAATTTTTAAAAACATTTCACCGAACTACCACCTTTTTTACGTGTTCCGCCGCACTAGCCCCGTGCTTAAATGTTTAGTGGGTGGAAACTTTAATTGATGAGAAAACTTATGATTTATGTTTACATGAAGAAAATCCATTTTTTGCGATTAATGCAAAAGAACAATTTAATGAGTATGTTAAAAAATTGTTTAATGTTTATCTTAAAAAATATGGTATTACATCAACATCCACCGGTCATCGCCCGTAATGGAATTGAGTTCGTCGAGCTCAAGTAGAGACCCGATGCTTAATTTATATAATACTTTGATAAATGAAAATAATAAATGACAAAGGGGTAACACCTCAAATAGTGAGCTCGGGAGGTATACCAGAACTGATTTTTATCTACTATGACTACCGAGAAATTTCTATTGTTTGATATTCTGACATGGTGGAAAGAAAGGAATCACAACTTCCAATCCTAGCCGCTATGGTCCGTGATTTACTAACCGTCCAAGCTTCTACGGTAGCTTCGGAATCTGCATTTTCTATTAGTGGGAGGGTTTTATCGATAAGAAGAACAATGCTAACTCCAACAGCGGTAGGGATGTGTATTTGTTTAAAAGACCACTTAGATGCGGCCGAACGAATACAAGATAAATCAAACCTTGAAGAAGAAGTATCAATTGAAGAAGAAATACACGAACAAGAAGTACAACAGGATGATCCTCACCGCTCTCCGACGAAAAACTCGCTTATGATTTGTCTCAACGCATTGGCACACAAACCGACGAAGACAATTAAATTTAAAAAACTTGTATTGCAAGATGTATCTTTTGTTTTGTTTAAAAATATATATAAGTGTTTATTTTTTAAGTATATTTTTAATGTACTTTTTAAAAAAGCATCACTCAATAAAAATATATTTATAGTTGTTTCAATTAATCTACTTTTAATTAAATTGTATAATTCAAATATTATTTATTAAAATTAAAAAAATTGGTTTTTTGGAACCGGTTTTTGGACCCGAACCAGTTTGAAACCGAGCCTGACCGGTTCCAACCGGGTTGGGTTTTATTGGTCCGAAACCGGTTCCAGACCTGACCCGGTTATTGGTCAAAACCGGTTCCAAAAACGTTGACCTGAACCCGGTGCGGTTCGAACCCAAACCGGTTCAGGAAAAAAACATTTTGCGCACATCTATTTTAAGCCTTCAGAAATATTAAGCCGGCCCTGATCAAATTGCACAGTGGAAATTGCCATTGTCGGGGCTGGGCGGCAGACCAACTAGGACCTGCTACTTGGGCCTTGGCGCCTTTTTGGTTTTATTAATAAAAATTTATGTTTTTCACATCTTGATAAATAATTGCCTTCGAGGTTATTAATAATTTGGTGACCGAAAGAACTGGTTGAGTTTAAATGATTTTTTTAGTTTTTATTTTTTTTCTTTTTCCTTAAATTTGTTTTAAAATGTACGTTAATCACTACACCACCAATTGCATTAGCTGACTATTATCGTTTATAAATTTTAACACCCCATGGTATTCACGTTTTAAAACATACAAATGCAACTTACAACTATAAGAGCATTCACAATATAATACACCTCCCATCCTCATCCTTATAATTACAATAAAAATCATTATTTTTTTCTCTTCTTTTTGATTAAATAATATATTTTCATATATTTATCATTACATTTTCTCTCATCCACTCACAAAGCACTTTCAAAAATATTAAAAAATTTATGGGGGTTGTATTGTGTTTCTCCAAATATGGAAAGACACGATACAATCCTCATAAATTTTCTACATTTTAACTCACAATCACTCATAACCATCCCAATAATATATAACACCCACTTACATATATATGGGGAACGGGCTGTGAATGCTCTAATTACGAGACAAAAAGATGGCCTCGTCATGTAGTGCGAGTAAACATACTAGTTTATATTAAATAGCTAGTTAACTAGTGTAATCCACCTTTCCCTTCAAAAGTAAATTCATGTGGAACCATATCATGATGAATTAAAAAGTCTTTTTACTGATTCTAGCGGGTATTCCTGAGACTTTATTACCTGCTTTACTAGCTATAGCATTCTTCATACTTTCTAAATTTAAACATAGCTATCCTTTGATTATATCTACTACTATATTAATAAGCAACTCTTTAGGGCAAAAGAGTCATTTTACACAATCTCTTAAAATTAAGAGATGTACAAACCTTAAAGCTCTATGTACAACTTCAAAGCACAAAACAATCCAAAGAGATTCAAAATTTAAACCCTCCACCCAATTCAAGATTCAAAACACAGATAAAGAGAGAGAGAAATCAGAAAAAAGGGAGTGGGAGAACCCGTCCCCTCTCCGGCAAGGGTTAACGACGCCATTCAAGAGGCAAGGGTTTGCTTTCAGTCGCCCTCTCCGACAAGGGTTCACGACGGCCATTCAAGAAACTATGGTGTCAGTGGTGCTCTCCAACCCGTCGCCCTCTTCGATCTGTCTCTCACTTCAAGAAACTCCCCACCGTCTCCCACCGCTAGATCTCCGCCGTCTCCGCGGCGCCAAGAGGCGTCTCCTCTTGTCCTCCGGCGACACCGTCGCCGTCGTCGGATGATTCTCCGGCGATCTCAACTGGGGTGGGTATGTAATTTGAGTCGTTTATGATTCTTTAGGGTTTGCGATTTTGGTGTTTATAGGTACTTGAGTGTGGATTTGAGCGATGCAAATGGAGAAATTGGAGTCGATAAGATCGGTGGCTGCTGATACGAGAGGGAAGCATAGGATTTCGGCTGAATTGAAGAGGCTTGAGCAAGAAACTCGACATTTGGAGGTTTGATTTCTTTGATTTTGAGTTTTTGAGCTTTGTTGGTGTTCTTGTTGCTTTAATCTTTAATGGGTTTACTTCAAAGTTGAAGCTTTTGGGTTATAATCTGTTTTCTTGAATCTAAGATGATCGATGGTATTAATTTCATGGGAATTTGGCTTATGTCATCAGATATATGTTTGACGTTCTTGATTTTGTCAGTGTGTTTGGATGTGATGATGAATGGACTCAATTCAATGCAAGTTTCAGTTCCCTTTTGGCAAAATGTTGTTTTTCTTCGATTGAATTTGAAATCGAGGACTGTAGATTTTGTTGATGATGAGCTGATGTAATTGGTTAGTTTAGCGAGTGCATTGTTTTGATAAATTAACAGAATCAGATGTTTTCTTTGTTAGGGTTTTACAGATTGTTTTCTTGGACATAATTGAAGGGATCATGATTCATTCATGGAAGAGATTAATTTGATCTGCTATGTTGGATATGTTTTAATTGTGTCGTCCTCTTGTACTTTACCCTTCTCTTGTTTGTGATGAGAGGCCTTACAACTATTGTTTTCCCCTTCTCTTGTTAACTTTTACTCCCAATCTCTCTCTCTTTGCTAACAGGCTTTTGATGATAATAATAAGAGATGAAAAAGACCCATTTCTGCATCAAAAAATTTATTTTTTTTTCAAAGAATTAAACTATAATCATTTTCTGAATAAAGATAACTTCAAATGCAACAGGATACAAGTGGGTCAATCTGTAATATTTATAAAGAGAAGGGCAAGAATGTTAGATTGTGCCTTTACCAATGATAATGACTTAGGTATGTTGACTTATGTATGTTAACTAATTTTCAGCAAACAAGCAGACATTAATTTCGTTGTCAGTTATGAATGAAAAATTTACTCCTACCAGTGTAATTACATTTGATGATGAGGTTGAGAACGTTGATATTGGTGGGCCTACAGTGATAAGAGCTGCAGAAAAGGTTGTTTTTCCAACTCATAATAGCCATTGTTGTGTTCATGATTCACAATTGTAAGCCAATCTATGATAAACAAAAATGGCAATTATATCAATGTAATGACTTCTTAATAACTGGTTTTTGTCTATATAAATTTTATTTAAACAGAATCACAAGGACATGTTGGTGGTTATTGATATTCAAGACTACCCTTTACTTCTACAATTCCTCAAAGGAAACAAAGATGACCAACAATTTAGAAGGAAACTTGCATGTTTCTGCTTAAGATTCTGCAGTTTCTGAGTGGTTGTGGAAGCAAACTGAAGGAGGTACTCTTATAATTAATTCTGATAGTTATTTGATTTAGTTTTTGACACTTTAAATTAATCTTTTGATTAGCACAGAGCCAAAGATCGTTATATATTGATGGCATCTTAATAAGAATATCATATAACAAAAATCAAGGATTTTAAAACTCTATTATGGTGCTTTGTGGCCTCTAGGAAAACTTATATATTTGGTTCAGTAATCTGGCAATTACTTGGATTGATACAACGTGAAAACTTTCTGTCTTCTTTATGTTGGAAGATAAATTTCCACCTAGCTTTACAGTGCCACTTTTTCTTAAGAGCTCACTTTGATATTGAGAAAATCCTCATCAAAAGGCTGCATTTGACACTGACAGTAGCTTGTCTGAATTTAATGGTGGTGGTATTACAACGGCTATTCAACACCATGGGAAGGTGAGTTTACAACATTCCATTTAGTTTCATTTTAAAAACTATGTTATCATCTGCCTTTACCAATGGTATAGAGTTTGCAATAATGTTTATAATGCCTGCTTAGCAAAGCTAAGAAATTAGGAGAAAATCAGAAGGCATGACTGTATTTACATAATTACATCCTTCTTTAACATAATTACATTAATTAATGTTGGTACAGTAGCCTGAAAAAATGCGTTACACATAAAATGACATTTAAAAAAAGAAAAGGATGAAATTTACCAAACTCAAAACAGTTACATATACACAGTTGATGCAATACTAGACTTATGGTACCAAAAAGCTACACCAGTTGAAATGGTACCAAAAAGCTACACCAGAAACCGCTACCGATGCATTTTATGCTGCAATTTTGGGTGTAATTGGCCATGAGGTATGCTATTTGCATGTCTCTTTTAGTTTTATATCTTTTTTTAATCATAATGACATGTATTTGCTTCCTGATCTACTTTGCAGTACTTCCATAATTGGACTGGCAACAAAAATAAAAATATTTATTTATTTTATATGTAACAACTGTGTTATCTTTTTATCTTTTCTAGGATGCGGGAACCATGGCTCACCCTGTTAGGCCTCACTCTTACATTATTGTTGGAGCATTTTTGTAACAACAAAAATAAAAATATTTATTTATTTTATATGTAACAACTGTGTTATCTTTTTATCTTTTCTAGGATGCGGGAACCATGGCTCACCCTGTTAGGCCTCACTCTTACATTAAGGTTCAAAACTCTTGCATGTTGTCTTCAATATCTAATTTGATTTCTTGATCAAGTTTTCTCCATTTTTAGACCATGTTATTTTTGGAATTTTATAATCGGGGGTTAAAAATTTAGACCATTAACTGGCCTTTGGACCATTAAGTTCATTTGGATATGGTGATTTTCAGTTAACTGGCCTTTGGACCATTAAGCTCCTTTTGATCGGAGATAGCGGTAAGTGTTTTATTATTATTATTATTATGCATCGTGATATGGATCGAGCTTGTTTGATTATGTTATTTTGAAAGTGATTAGTTCATAGGTTTGTGAGGATTAACATTAACGCTAATTGGAATGTCTGGAAGTGAGAAATGATGGTGTTAGGGATTTCGAAGGTGGTTTTGGTACGGATCTAGGTTGATTTAGTGGTTTTGATCATGAATTCAGTGGCTTGTTTAATTTGTATGTTTGTACTGTTTTTTTAGGTCGATGAGATGGTTACTTTGCATCATATTGTGCTTGTTATGAGTTGAAATGGCTATTTGATCTTCTAATCAGTGACGGATTGATTCTTCAGTGAATAAAAGTTAGTGTTATGCGTGTTGCTAGAGAAAATTAAGAACATAAGATCTTGGTACAATATAATGGTGAAAGTGGATGAGGTCACTGAGATTTGTAAGGCTTATGACAAAAAATGATCTCATCAAATCCAAGTAGTTAACATGCGGATATTTATTTCTAACATACTTTATTTATGACTTGTATTTTCTTATTCGTGTGCTTAGATATTTATTTTTAAAGTACTATGTTTATGAAAAACATTTTCTTATTCGTGTGCTATTATTTAATTGAGTTTTGTGATGCTCATGTAATAAATAGACTATACAATAGAAGCCTCGCATGTATTCAGAAAACAAATATCGTATTGTGAAATATGTCGATGTCGTCGCCGCCGCATCGCGCGGGTTCCTTACTAGTCATTATAAATGAATAACTAGACATATCATAAAAACATAAGGATTTTTATAAAGATGGTTTGCCGAATATTGTGGTAAAATTCAGGAAGTCGACATGACACTAGATCCGCAATGCGAGGTGGCGTCCTTGCCTTCAGGGAACATTGCTTCCACCCTTTAGTACTCATGCGGCATGGGATGGCTGATAGGCTTATGTGTGCGATGCTATGTGAAAAGTGAGTGATGTACAACTACAAGGTCAAATATACAATATAAAGGACAAGAAGGATAAAAAGATAACAAATTTCATTGTTTAAAGATGATATAAAACATTTGATATGATACTACGTGGAAACCAATGTGTTGAGAATGTGAGAAACGTGAAAGACCACGCCCTCACTTTAGCTGAAAGCAAACATTATCACCCACAACCAATAAAGTTTGAAAGCATCTACATAAGGAGAACTCTTCACTAAAAGTTACGCTTGTCATTTAAAAGACAACATGATGACAAAACTAATGTGTACAATCTAACCAAGTTTAAGTTTGCTTGAATCTATACAAAACACGTGTTTACAGTTAAAACATAACCTGCACCAAACATATGTTCTTAAAACATAAAAAGAAAACGTCGTGGGAAGATGAATTCCAACAGATTATGACCACGTTTGGTATTGCTTATTTAAGTTGAAAATGACTTTTGACAAAATAACTTATTAACTTATGACTTTTGAAAACGAGTTTCAAAAAAAATATTTGAATTAGCTTATAAATTAAAATGTTATAAAATAACAAAAAATACATGCTTCTAAAAATTATGAGTTAATAGAAGGTGGGAACGGATATAATAGAAAATCAAAGAAAAAATAGTTTTTAAAAGTTAATAAGCAATATTCTTTCTATTTTTCAAAAACTCTTTTTTATATTATACTAGGTTAGTCCTCGTGTAATACACGGATTGAACAAATAAAATATTAAATTATTATTAATAAATATTTATGTATTATAAGATCACGCTTGAAAATAAAATATGATTATAAGTACGTATAAATAGATACTTTAAGTAAATAAATAATAATGTATCTTTCTTAAACTTTTATTTTATAAAAAATGTGATTTTTAAATATATTGTTTTAATGATTTTTTTTTAAAATTTGTTGTATTCTATATTTTATAATTTTTTTAAAAAATTGTGTTTTTAATAAAAGTAGGTTTTTAATTATTTAAATTATATATATTTTTAAGTTAAAAATAGTATGAGTAATATTATTAGTGTTTAACATTATTATTAATAATATAGAGAAATAAAAAAGTAAGTATAATGAGATACATAATTGTTTCACGCTTATTTTAGTTTTTTTATAAATAGATAGATAAGCTAAACAATCATTAAGTAAACGGATTAAATTTTAATGTAAAATATATATGTAAAATTAACATGAACTGGTTTTAATATCCAGACGCGCGTTGCGCGTCTTGGAAACGCCGTAAATCGATACTCTATCAACTATCTAAGACATCAAGATGAAATGAGTCCATCATGGCCGGAGGGCGGGTTGCAGGCAATAACCTGCCATCATACACCCATTCCAGGGCTAGACAATGTCCTCAATCAATTTTTACTCAGACCCATCAACTCATCACAACCCATTAGAAATACCAACTTAAGATTAGGTAGTCGGACCACCACCATCAAAAGCCCCACCATCAGAACCACCATCATCAAAACCACCAATATTAAGACCCCTACCATCAAAACCGACACCATCAAAACCACCATAATATTTGTTCATATATAGGATAATAACCCAAAACCAAAAACCCTAAAAGGGTATCATAGAGAAATGGAGGGGGAGTAATAGAAGTGATTACACCACCACTATCAAGACCATCACCATCAAAACCACCACCATCAAAACTACACCATGAAGACCATCACCAGCAAGACCAACGAAGACCAAAAAACAGTTGTGCATGTTGTAGATCGGTAAAAAAGGAGGTTAAAAACTAAATTACAGATGAAACCCTAAATGAAACATGAAGGTGGCGTTGGAAGTGAAAACAAATAGCTAGATATCCCAAATGTATGTTCATAAAAAGACTTGATTAAACAATTTAAATTTTACCAAATTCAGATCTACAGCTCAAATTGGGAAGACCAGCAGTTATTCCAATCGACAACAGTCAAACACCAGCCCAAATCAATCATTAATTTATATTCAATGTTCATAAACAGTAATCAACAATAACAGTGAATCCGATTGAAGAAACATACCTGTAGATTTTACCAGGGTGATCATCAAGGTAACAAAGCTTGTTGGAAATCGTTCTCTGTTCAATGGTGAACTGTGTGTACTCCGATAACGAATCCATTACAGTTTTAAGGGTGCTCTTCTTGGGGGCGAAGATGAACTCATCGACATCGAAGAAGAACATCCATTTCGCTATGAATCTCTACCGATGCAAGCAATCATTCACAATCAAAAACTGATTATGATAATACCCATCAAATCTCTCTTCCTCACGAATATCCTGCACTGTTACATAACCCTTTTCGATCCATGGCCGTAGAACCGCCATTACGTCGGGATGTACACACCGGCGTCGTGAATCACGAAATGCGATTTGTCTCCGAACATCTTGACGTGATAAGCAATCAACTCATGAATCCGTTGGGGGCTGAGGTTACCGTAAAGTGACGAGCCACAATAGAGGTAATCGTACTTCGAAGGAGCTGTAAATTGCAGTGGATTCAAGCTTCCGGGAGCCTCCATCAACGCTTCAATGGAGTCGGTGAGGTTGAAATTGGCGTCACCGCCACCGGCGGTGGAGGCGTGAACAACCAACCGTCCATCGGAGCCGTCGTGCCCGACGGAGGACGGGAACTTGCAGTTAACAACCACGACGGTGTACACACGGCCGTAGCTCCAATCCGGGAGGATTTTAACGCCGGAGACGGTGACGTTTCCGGTGGCGTTGTGGGGAACCCACTCACAGACGTACGTCGGTTTGGCGAAGACGTGAAGGGGCGGTCCAATCTGTCAGTGTTCCGAAGAAGAGACAACACACGAAGAATGAATTTTCCACCTATGCAGGGGCAGTTGCTTTACAAAAGATACTTTTTGTACTTATCAAACAATGCAATGAGAAATTTACATCAATCTATACTACAACAGTAGCTCATAATCAGTAATGACTTCTTGCACATATCATGAAGCCCAATTATTTTACCATATAATAAATTAGGATGTTTCATACATAAAATTCACTTTAAATTATCTGACTTTTCACCTGCTAGAGCCATCTGATTAGTCTCACACGTTCACTTCAACCTATTCGTTTACTTAACCATTTGGCCCATTAGCAGTAAAACATAATTCAATAACCAATTCATTCATAAACAAACAATGAATTTCTTGCGTCTATCCGCAATCTCTAGTTCTACAGCGTCCAACACAAATTGAGGAATCTGTTCATCAAAACTTGTAAAAATCAAAACTAAAGCTCAACAAGCCTTCTATCAAACAAAACAACAGTAATTACTTATTACTTCAGCACGTTGACAGAAATACGTTAGCATCCACCACTTGATTCAAAACTCACATAATCCCTTTAAGAACGTACATCCACCAATTCATATACAAACTATCAGGTAAAACCATGAAATCTCGCATAAACATCAACAAAACCGATGAATTCGACTAACCTGCGTTGTTTTACCACTACCGGTTTCACCGACCAAAATTAGGGTTTGATTCTCTTTTAACGCTGTAAGAAACTCCTCTTTCTGATGCCAAACCGGCAGTGTTTTCCTCTTCTCCAAGATATCGTAATACCGCTGTGAGTACGGGCGTCCGTTCGACTTGTTCACCGGCGTTTGGGGAGGTAAGACGATGGAGGTGGAGACGGAGGAGAGGGATTCCATTGTAGAGGTGGTTTTTGGTGGTGTGAGATGCGTGTGGGGGTTTATATGCAGATGTTACGGTGGTGGAGATGGTGGTGGTGGTGGTGGTGGTGGTGATCGCCGACGAGGTGAAGGACTGAAAGACCACCGGAGTGGGATAATCAAAATGCTACTGTTAAACTATTCATCACAAGTTGCTTTTTCATATTACACAATAATTACAGTATAATATTTTAATGTAAAATATAATTAAAATTATATATAGGTAATAGTTTAAAAAATAAAATAATTATATCATTTTTTTAACTCTCTTATGTAAATAGTTTTATTTTAAACATTCGTTTTAAAACTTTTTTATAAAAAATGTTTTTTTATAAAAATCTTGTTTTTAAAAAAATATGATTTGTAATTATTCTGCTTGTTTTAATAGGATTGTTTTAAAATATTTCAACTGTTTATAATTTTTTTAAAAACAAAATAATTTTAAAATATTTTATTTAAAAAATATTTAATGATTTAGAAAATTTCATATTATATAAACTTTAGTTTTTTATTATTTAGATTTTAATTAAAAGATATTATTTTTAAATTCCTTCACAAAATCTTTTTTAAAAAAAGATAGCTTGACTTAAAAAAAATAGATAAGAGAGAGAAACATAGTAATTATAAAATTTATTTTTAATAAGAGAGAGAAATTTGTATGAGAATTTAAATTACCATAAAACCCTTTTAGAGGGAAATTTGATTTATGAATCTCTAGAAAAATGATAAGTGGCAAGAACATGAATTAAAAGAATGACAAGTATCAAAAGAAACCATGCTTTATTAGAGATTATTATAGATAAAAAGTCAATTTAAAAAGTTCGTTTTTGATTTGTCAAACATATTTTAATTTTTTCTACTTATTAACCTCTCAATATGTTAACTTTGATTCCAATTTATACTCCAATCAAAGTGAAATAATCCTGAAAGACAAAAAGATTTGTTCATAAACTTTTTTCTCGCCGTTTGTACGGTTAGGGTTTTTATTGGTAGAGACGATAGATACATACATACATTACATACATACATACACTGAAAATCACCACTTACATACAAATCACAATACCAATCGGTGCCGGAGACCCAAATATGGAGAAAACGTTATCTGCAACCACCACTCTAACCTTCTTCTCCAAACCCCTCCGTCGCACCACCGCAACCGCCCAAATCCGCCGGAGTCAACTACCGCTCCGACCACTTACAACCACCGCCAACGCCCTGCTTCCCATATCGCCCCAAAAGTTCGGTTCCGACACTCCGTTGTTCGTACGGAGGAACGTTGGAGCTGCAGTGTCTCCTGTTCGGTGTCGCCTGCGTTGTGTTTCGAGCTCCGCTGCTTCATCTGGTGGCGGTGGCGGAGAGGTCCAGGAGAGTCCGATCGGTGGAGGAGGTGATGGTGTTTCTGCTTCATCATCGGATGTGATTGTTCTTGATGTTCGAGTGAGTACTTTCACCCGAATTGTTTGCTTTTGGTAGTGGAATTCATGATTATACCTAGGGATTATGATTGTTTCGTTATGGATTATCGTTTATGAGCATTGAATTGCATAATGGTGTTCTCTGGATTACAGATTGCTGACGGAGTTCGTTGAACTGATAATTTTAGGTTTAAACTTTTTCTCCGATCGTTTCTTTAGCAGATTGAAATCCTAATTTAGTTTAAAGCAAAGGTTCTCTGAGTATATGTAATTGAACTCAATCATTCATATATGTTAATGCTATCAATATTAATAATTTTGAGAAAAATCATAACCATAGAGCATTAACAATTCATAAGAAATGGATAAATAGTAAACATGGGGCACGTTCGTTTTAGAGCCTTTGTGAACAGTGAGAACCTCATGATTCGTTTGTTATGCATGATAAGTAATCAGGATTAATGGGAGAGAGAAACAAATGCAGTGACATACTGACATCTGTCTTGTGTATCAACTCTAAAGCAATAGGTACAATACTATAATGTACAAATACATTATGTGGTTCTTGAAGTGTTTGATGTATCATTGGTTATGAAATGAACCTTTAGACCCTAGTAAACATATACCATATTTATATCCCTAGACCAGAATGAAACATATATCTCATTTCAAACTAAACAAACAAACATACCCAGTAAGTCTCACTCAAGAGCAGGGTCTGGGAGGGGTAGGTGGCGGCGAGTCTTTCCTCTATCTTGGGAGATAGAGAGACTGCTTCCGAAGAGACCCCCGACTCGGTAACAAAAACCAATAACAGTCGCAATCGTAAACATAAAGTAAGTCAGACAACACACAGGTATAAATCACTTAAATACATAGAAAGCGTGTACATCAAATAAGCAGGTAGAATCACGTATAAGGGCAGAAATAGGAAGACAGGTGGGCCGCAACAGATCTACGTCTACCCTTCGTACCCAAGATCTACGTCTACCCTTCCTACCCACCGGTCCCGCTAGAAGTCCTTAATTTTAATTCTACGTCTCCACTCCTATCCTCGATCATGTGCTCAGAGAGGTGCAAGTCTACCATATCTCGCCTACTTATTTCGTCCCAAGTCAACCTAGGTCGGCCTCTATTCCTCCTACCCTCTACGGTGATGTTCTCTACTGCTCTAACGGGTGCTCCCATCGACCTTCGCTTTACGTGCCCAAACCATCTTAATCTTCCCTCTCTTATTTTATCTGTGATACACGCCACCTCCAGCCTCCGTTGAATCGCGTCGTTTCTTATTCGATCCAATCTTGTGTGTCCACACATCCATCTCAGCATACGCATTTCTGCGACCTCTATTTGTCTCTGGTGCAATTTCTTTATGGCCCAACAGTCTGTTCCGTATAACATAGCTGGACGTACTGCCACTCTGTAAAGTTTTCCCTTTAATTTTGCTGGGAACCTCTTATCACACAGGATCCCTGATGCTGCTCTCCATTTGCACCATCCTGATTGCACACGGTGAGCTACATCGTTGTGTGTCTCTCCGTCCTCCTGTACGTACGAGCCCAAGTATTTGAACGTAGACGTCTGTGGTACCGTCATACCCTGGATGCTGATTTGTGTGTCCTCTTCAGCCTCACCACTAAAGTTACAATGCATGTATTCAGTCTTAGAGCGACTTATCGTTAAGCCTCTGCTCTCTACTGCTGCTCTCCACTGTTCTAGCCTCTCGTTAAGCACCGTTTTAGATTCTGATATTAGGACAATATCATCTGCAAACAGCATGCACCACGGGACAGGCTGTTGTATAGACTTGGTCATCTCATCCAGCACTATTGTGAAGAGAAATGGGCTTAATGCCGAACCTTGGTGTAGTCCCACTTCAACCGGACAGAAGTCTGTGTCTCCGACTGGTGCTCGCACACACGTTTTTGCCCCTTCATACATATCCATTATTGTTTTGATATACTTCTCTGGTACCCTTCTGAGTCGTAACTTTCCCAAATGAGTTGACGGGGCACACTGTCATATGCTTTTTCTAGGTCAATGAATACCATATGAAGGTCCCTTTTCTTTTCTCTATATTTCTCTACATAGTTGTCAATAGCGAATAGCGGTAAATAGCGACAAGGCACCTATATGCTATGTAGCGAATAGCGGTAAATAGCGACCGCTATTTCGTGTTTAGCGATTAAGTAGGATAATATGTAAGAATGTTATACATTCAATAAATAAGCATGTTTAGCAATAAAGTAGTAGAAAAACTAAGCAAACACCCCCAAAATAACTAAAACACTCTATTACTAATCATCTAAATCTCATATTTACCAAAAAAAATTAAAAAAAATTAAAAAAATTAAAAAAAATAAAAAAAAATCAGAAAATCCGCTATGCAAGCGCTATCTGCAAATAGCGACTACTTCACGCTTCGCTACTGTAATCAAACTGGTTTCTTATTGAATGAATAACACAAGGAGAATACACCTCAATATATAGAAAGAAGAAACCCTAATCTAAGGCCCATCCAGGCCCATGGGCCAATGTAACGGGCTAACATAACTGGACTAATTAAACTAAACTATTTACATTAACACTCCTCCTCAAGTTGATGCATAGATGTTAATCATGCCCAACTTGTTACATATAAAATCTATTTGAGTCTTCCGAAGTGGCTTCGTGAGGATATCAACAAGTTGAAACTCTGTCTTAACATGGATCGGTTGAATAGATGCCTCTTCAACCTTCGTACCAACTACCCGATCCCTGATTAGATGGCAATCAACTTCTATATGTTTAGTTCTCTCATGAAATACTTGGTTCTTGGCTATGTGAATAGCAGATTGATTATCACAATATAGCCTCATCAGGTTATTTGAAATAACCCCAAGTTCTCTGAGAAGACGACGGACCCAAATCATCTCCGATGTAACATCTGCCATGGCTCTGTACTCAGATTCAGCACTGGATCGTGATACTGTGTGTTGTTTCTTGCTTTTCCAAGACACCAGATTTCCTCCAACAAACACACAATATCCAGTTGTAGATCGCCGTGAAATAGGGCAACCTGCCCAGTCTGCATCCGAAAAGCCTGACACTCTACCATCTCCTTCTTCTGTAAAGGCGCCTACACGACAGTGCCCTTGATCAGAATACAAAATCCCCAACCCTGGAGCGGTTTTAAGATACCGTAATACCCGTAGAGCAGCATCCCAATGTCCTGTGTATGGGGCGGCCATGAACTGACTTAAAACACTAACCGCAAAGGAGATGTCCGGACGAGTGACAGTCAAATAGTTAAGTTTCCCAACTAGACGTCTGTATTGCTCAGGATCCTTCATTGGGCTCCCATCTTCTAGAAGCAGCTTTCCGGTAGAGAGCATTGGGCTATCTACTGGTTTGCAGCCTAGTAGACCGCATTCAGATAACATATCAAGAACATACTTTCGTTGTGATAGAAGAATTCCTTGTGATGAACGAGATACTTCTATACCAAGAAAGTACCGGAGTCGGCCAAGATCCTTAATCTGAAACTGTGACTGAAGAAACTGCTTGAGATTTGTGATCCCAACTTCATCATCTCCTGTGATTATTATATCATCCACATAGACAACCAGAATAATCCTTCGGCCCTGGTGATGCCTAAAGAACACAGAGTGATCATAGGCACTACGAGTCATCCCAAATTCTCTCATAACATCAGAAAATCGTCCAAACCATGCTCGGGGGGATTGCTTAAGACCATACAATGAGCGACGTAATCTACATACCTTTGAAGCCTCCTCCTCAACAATGTACCCAGGTGGCTGCTCCATATATACCTCCTCCTCAAGAATGCCATGAAGAAATGCATTCTTGACATCAAGCTGATGGAGCGGCCAGTGATTAATGGCAGCAAGGGCAATAGAAATACGTACTGACGGCATTTTGGCAACAGGAGAGAAGGTCTCATCATAGTCAATACCGTAAGCCTGAGAATAACCTTTAGCAACTAAACGAGCCTTCAAGCGAGGCACAGGTCCATCTGGGTTTGGTTTCACTGTGAACAGCCAACGACAACCAACGAGGCGCTTCCCGGGGGGAAGTGGTTGCAGATCCCACGTATGATTGGACCGAAGAGCACCAATCTCTTCTTCCATAGCCTTTCTCCATCCTGGGTGAGCAAGGGCGGTCATCACATTCTTAGGAATCGGGTATGAGTCAAGGGCAGTAGTATAGGCATGACATTCGGGGGACAGGTGTGCATAGGAGACATAATCCTGAATAGGATAACGGGTGTGATGTCTGGATTCTTTTCGGAAGGCAATGGGTATATCAGGATACGGTGCACCAGGTGGGTCATAAACGGGTGTATCAGGGGTACCATGTGAAGTATCCGGTAAGGGTGAATCAGATGTAGCAACTGGATCAGGAACTGAGGACGGACCAGTATCATGGTCCGGGGGTAAATCAGGGGCCGTTGTCTTATCCTTATGTCGTCTGGTATACGTGAATATCAGAGGTGGAGCCTCTGCTGGCAGGTCAAATGAGACAGGGTCCGAATGTGTAGCATCAGAGACCGGAGGAGCAGATGACACTGGGGGGATAGGAATGGTAGGGACTGTTGGTGACGCAGGCATGTCAGGATCAGGATCAGAATCGGGAAATAAATCATCAAGGCAATCGGGGGACTTAATGAAGAAAGGACAGGACTCATGAAAAGTAACATCTGCACTAGTAAAATATCGACGAAGAGAAGGGCTGTAGCACCGATACCCTTTCTGGACTCGAGAGTAACCAAGAAAAACACAACGGATGGCACGAGCATCAAGTTTGGTAGTTGTTGGACGATGATCGTGAACATAGGCTGATAGGCAACACAACCAAAGATTTTAGGTTCAAGAGGAAAAGGGTTTTGTGTAGGAAACAAAATAGAAAATGGGGTTTCCCATTGAGAACTGAGGATGGCATGCGGTTAATCAAAAAGGCAGCAGTCAGGACGGCATCCCCCCAAAAACGATGAGGTACATGAGAATCAATCATAAGGGTGCGGGTAACATCCAACAAGTGACGGTTCTTGCGTTCTGCGATGCCATTTTGTTGAGAGGTATATACGCAAGATGTCTCGTGAACGATACCATGTGTTTTTAGATATGATGATAAATCAGCAGACATGTATTCTTTTGCATTATCAGTGCGTATGGTTCTAATGGATGTGTTAAACTGATTTTGCACATACGCATGGAATTCTCGAAAGATGGAATTTAGTTCACTACGGGATTTCAATAAATAGACCCAGGTAGTACGAGAGTAATCATCGATAAAAGTAACAAAATATTCAAAACCAAGAGTAGTTTTAACAGGGGAAGGTCCCCAAATATCCGAATGCAAAAGTTCAAATGGATTACAGACTCTACTAGACACTCTAGGGGGATAGGGACGCCGGGTGTGTTTACCTAGCTGACACGACTCACAATGAAAATCAACAGAAACAGATAGATCCGGTCTCATTTGCCTCAGAACCGCTGTAGAGGGATGACCTAACCGGCAGTGGACTTCCCTGATGCTCGAGTCACAAACATTTGCTGAGGGTTGTGACGATAAGGACAGACGGTATAGGCCTCCTGATTCAATACCTGTGCCAATCAGACGGTTCGTCCCTAGTTCCTGGAAAACACAATGAGTAGGGTAAAATTTGGCAAGGCAATTGTTTTGTTTGGTAAGTTGGCTTACGGAACAAAGGTTATCGGGAAACTCGGGTACAAACAATACAGAGGAAAGGGTCAGGTTCTTCGAGTTACTAATGGATCCAATGCCTTGAACAGGGCATGAGGATCCATCAGCAATTCGAACAGGAGGGTGAGAGGTATGCTTTAGGTTGGATAATATACCTCGATTCCCAGTCATGTGATGAGTAGCCCCAGTATCAACAATCCAAGATGAGTTAAGACTAGTGAATGTACCTGAACGAGCCGAATTGGCCTGTGGACTGGTAGTGTGTGACTGAAGGCTCAGCAACTGTCGAAACTGGTTATACTCCTCCTGGCTTAGTGAGTATGTTGGTGTCGTAGAACCAACCGGATCAGAAGAATCATCAGCAGTAGCTAGTCGTGCCTTGGGTCGGGGAGGTGGTAGAGATCCAGGAGGGCGATTTGGGCAATTATACTTCGTGTGACCTTCGTGGTGACAATAGTGACATGTGATTCCATTGCCACGACCATTGCTTTTTCGTTGAGCTGAATTAGAACCACGACCAATGCCTTTACTAACAGATGCACTGGTATGCAAAGCAGAAGTGTCAGTGTCCCGAGTAGTGGCATCCGTACCATACATTTCCCGTAGAAGGTGATATGTGGATGCCACAGATGAGGTAGCACTAGAGTTACTCAACAGTAATGGTCGAGCACTAGAGTACTTGGGTGATAGCCCTGCAATGAACACCATAATGTCCATTATCTTGTTGCGCTCTTCTTGAACTTTCAGATCAGTGGTCGGTGGGTACAACGTACGTAATTCATCCCTAAGTTTTGAGAACCGGGTAAAGTAATCAGTGAAGGTGGAGTCACCTTGCTCAATTCTGCTGTATGCTTGGACCACCGAAAAAGCATGCGACAGGGATTCTTTGGCAGAAAAGGACAATGACAGATGTTCCCACATTTCTTTGACAGTATTGAAGTTTTGAGCAATAGCAAGAGTCGGTGGCTCCATGGCATTCCACAACGCCATTTGAATACCACTATCATCAAGGCGCCATTCCTTTGTTATTGGATCCGGAGGCGGTTTGGTCAAATGATCTTCTTTACCAACACTTATAAGTCCTCTTTCAACAAAGAGACTCCACGAACTCCAACATTTAGAGTCAAGTTTAACCGGAATACGTAACACAGCAGAGTAATTAATGATACCTGGAGCAAACTGAGTTGGGGTGGCTGAATCAGTCTTCTTTTCATCACCCATGTTACCAATGTTAACAGATCTGAAAAACGGGAGGCTGGATCTAAGAGCAGAACAGAGAAACGCGTGGAAGCAGGAAACAGATCACAAGACTCGCTCGGGACAATGATTCCGAAGCTTCTGGAGCAGAGACGGTGGCCGGAGGTGGCTTCACGCGCCGGTACGCGGCGGCGCGTGGGGACCACGCGCGAGTTTCAGGCGGCGCGTGGCGGCGCGTGGGGCGGCGGACGGTGGTGATTTTTTCAGGGTTTCTTAATCGGGGGTTGGCGAAGCTGATGGTGGCAGTGGTGAGTTGTAATTGTTGCTCGAAAAAAGATTCGGTGAGGGCAGCCGGTTCTTGACCGGAAATCAGAAACAGGAGCAGAACCGGGACAGGTGACGGGGCTAGGATTCGTACCGAGAGCCTTGTGGCTCTGATACCATGTAATCAAACTGGTTTCTTATTGAATGAATAACACAAGGAGAATACACCTCAATATATAGAAAGAAGAAACCCTAATCTAAGGCCCATCCAGGCCCATGGGCCAATGTAACGGGCTAACATAACTGGACTAATTAACTAAACTATTTACATTAACAGCTACATAGCGCGCTATAGCGGGCTATAGCCGCTATTGACAACAGGGTTTCTCTATTATCCTTCTTTGACGTGTATGGCTTCTGTTGTGGAGCGTCCTGGCATAAATCCAAATTGGTTCACCGCAATCTGAGTTTCTCGTCTAATCCTCGTGTCAATAAATCTTTCCCATAGTTTCATCGTGTGACTCAATAGCTTTATTCCCCTGTAATTTGCACAACATTGGACATCTCCTTTTTTTCTTATATATGGGGACTATGAAACTGCTTCTCCATTGCTCTGGCATTCTCCCGGTTTTGAAGATGGTGTTAAATAAGTCTGTTAGCCATTGTAGACCCTCGTTTCCCAGGCACTTCCATACTTCAATCGGTATGTTGTCTGGCCCCACCGCCTTAGCCCTTCCCATTTTCTTCAACGCTCTCGTAACTTCGTTGACTGTGATGCTTCTACAGTAACACCTGTTTTGTTGGTTTGGTTGATTTGGTATACTAATCGCAGTTTGTTGGTTAGGGTTCCTTATGTTGAAAAGGTTATCGAAGTAAGTTTTCCATCTCGCCTTGATGTCGTTCTCCTTCAGCAATACTTTTCCATCCGCAGCCTTTATAAACTTGACCATTCTCAGGTCTTGTTTTTACTTTCTCTTGCCCTGGCAATCTTAAAAATTTCATATTCTCCTTCTTTCGTCTCTAGTCGCTTATACATTCTCTCGTACGCTGTGTTCTTTGCCTCTGACACGGACTTTTTCGCCTCTCGCTTAGCCACCTTGTATTTATCTTTTACCTCCGCTCGTTCTTCGTCATTAGTACAGTGTAAAAGGTCTCTGAAACTTTGTTGTTTAGTTCTTATCTTCTCCTGTACGTTTTCATTCCACCACCAGGCTTCCTTATGACCTACTGTCCTATTTGTTGCAAGTCCAAGAGTTTCTTTAGCTGCTTGCATAACTTCAGTTGCCATATCCTCCCACATTTATTTGCGTATTCCTGTGGCCCAGTTTGGATCATAGGTATGACCTTATCTCTAAAGGTGGTAATATTTTCGTCTTTGAGCTGGCCCCATCTGATCGTAGGTCTGATTTTCTTAGTTGGTTGGACAATTGCTATCTTCACGCGTAGATCAGCCACCAACATATGATGTTGAGTCACTACCGTCTCTCCCGGGATTGCCTTACAGTCTTTCCACGAGTTACGATCTTCTCCCCTTATCAGCATATAGTCTATCTGAGTGTGTCTCCCGCCGCTGCTAAAGGTGATCAGATGCGAATCTCTTTTCTTAAAGAACGAATTTATGATGCCCAGATCATGCGCTAAAGCAAAGTCAAGGAGCTCCCTCCCGCCGTCATTCCTCAGACCATACCCAACCGTCCATGCACCGACGCGAATTGATCATTACCCTTACCGATATGCCCATTAAAATCTCCTCCTATGCATATTTTTTCTTGTCTAGGTATGTCTCGTCTCTCGTAACCTGATCTAAAGTCTCCCAGAACTTATTTCTTTCCGTTTCCCTAATTCAACCTGTAGTGCATACGCACTAACTACTGCCACTACCTCGTCCCCTATTACTATTCTTAACATCATCAGTCTATCATCGTATCTTCTCACTTCCACTACATTATCCTGAAGTTCCTTAGCAACTAGAAAACCTACTCCATTTTTTGTACCATCTGACCTTGAGTACCACAGTTTATAACCGTTGCAGTCTTTTGCTCTCCCACCCCGCCATCTTGTCTCCTGAAGGCACACTATCTGAACCCTACGTCTCTTAAGCACATCTATTAACTCTAATAACTTACTAGTTAGAGTTCCTACATTCCACGATGCCACTCGTAAACTATAACCTTTTTTCTTTTTAGTAGCACCTCTCTTCACCGAACATGATCTCGGGGCAGCCAAATGCCTCCCGATATCTATATTACCGCACAAACACACCTTAAACAACCACTAAAGAGGGTCAACAAAACACGAGGTGAACATAACACAAGCCAAACAACGTTTTAAACTGAACAAACACAGGTAATAGCCAAATAGAATAAACAGAAGCACCCAAAAAGCATATATAAAACTAAATAGAGCAGACTAAAAGCATATATAAAACCGAGATGGAACGGTCTCACCAAAATATTTTCGCGCTGTGACGGTGGTTGTGGTGGTGGTTGGGTGGTCTTAGTGGTGGCTGTGACTGTGACGGCAGAGAAGGTGGCTGTGGGGGTGGTCGGTGTGGGCGGTCGTACAGTTTTGGTGATGGTTGGGTGGTCTTGGCGGCGGCTGTGACAGTGGTTGGTGGTGGTGGTGGCAGGTTGTCGTTGTTGTGGCTGGGACTGTGATTGTGGTGATGGTTGGGTGGTCTTGGTGGTGGCTGTGGAGGCGGAGGAGGTGGCTGTGGGGGTGGTCGGTGGCGGAAGGTGGAGATGGCGGAGAAGGTAAGGAGAGGCGGTAAGGTGGAGATGGCAGAGAAGGTGAGGAGAGGCGGTAAAGGTGGAGATGGCGGAGAAGGTAAGGAGAGGCGGTAAGGTGGAGATGGCGGAGAAGGTGGGGAGAGGCGGTAAAGGTGGAGATGGCGGAGAAGGTGGAGATGGCGGAGAAGGGGGGCGGTGAGTCGCCGACCGTTGGTGTTCGTGGTGGTGGTGACTGTGACGGGATGTAGGTGGTGCTCCGGTGCTTCCTGTGATGCTTCGGCGAGAGCTTCCCGGTGGCCGGTGAGACGTCGGCCGGTGCTCCGTTGACCGGTCGGTCGGTGCTCCGGTGGCAGAGAGTAACGTTACAGAGAGTAAAGAGAGAGAAATTGTAGAGAGAAATTGTAGAGAGAAATTGTAGAGAGAGATTGTAGATATCTCATTTCAAACTATTTAACATATTCCCCAAAGCATTGAAGAAACGTACAAATGTACAAATCTTTCCATTTCCCAAGCCGGGTAGAAGCTAGGGCTTTTCTTTCAATCAATATACATCCTATCGGTAAATACAATGTAGACCTATATTCCTGAGGACATAAAATGCTCTACCGTGTACTGTATTTAGACTAAAAAAGTTAGGGGCACCCCTTATATTACCTTATAATCTCATATTAGATCGCGAGTCAATGCCAACAAGACTGGCGTATTACTAGAGGAACTGTATCATTGAGCATATCTACAGGTTGAATAATAGTTCTAACTATTATGTATAATAACGAGGAGCATATTCGTGTTTAAGGTTTGAGATTTTGAATGATCAAAATAAATCGACGTGGTAAAATGGACGGGTTGGATGGGGTGGAGGATGTGCATCAGTTTGGGTTCCTAATTCCTTTTTCTTATATATTTTTCATTTTCTAATGTTCTTTCAGGGGATGATGTGTGGAGGATGCGCATCAAGCGTTAAAAGAATATTGGAGAATCAAGTACGTAAAAATAAGACTAGATTATTCTTCATTATATATCACTTCACATTAATATACTGATATCGTACACCTGGACAGTCACAAGTGTCATCTGCAAGTGTGGATCATACAACAGAAACAGCAGTTGTATGGCCTATAACTGAAGCCAAGGTTACACCCAACTGGCAGAAAGTAATTGGGGAAGAACTTGCAAAGAATTTGACAAATTGTGGCTTTGACTCTAATCTTAGAGGTAACTATCTCTTTTAATATAATTGTAACATAAACATCTTAATCTGTGACACCTTAGGTAAGTATCATAGCGTCTGGCCTTACATACCTTCAACATTTTAGGGATGTGTTGGTTCACTGGTTGTAGATAAGAGAACTCCACACTTAAACGCGTTTGGGTGGGAGAAATCCTAGGATGAGTGACCTCCTCGGAAGTTTCCACACTTATAAATAATCATGTACTTTTATAAAGAGATTAATTATTTCTATAAATTTTCTAAAAGATACTATGAAAAGATTCTTATTATGACGGCAGAATAGTGTTACAGTATTAATTATTTTTTATATTTTTTATCATTGTGCCTTGCTTGTCTTGGGTGTATGTTTTTTTCGTTGCGTATAAGCGACAAGCAAGGCCAGAGCTCCTTGAGTGTGCCTAGCATTAACACTACCTAAGTTTCTATTTGGCAACAAAAAAAAGCTTTGAGCTTCTAGTAGGCAAACAGACAATACTGGTTGATATGTTGGTTTGATTCTACATAGTGTTACTGGTTGAATCTCTATTTATTTATGGCATTGAACCTTGTTTATTTAACTGCTTCATATATAGTTCATAACAGAGTTATGACAGTAAACAGGAAAGGCTAAGTCAGAACCACTATATTTCAACTTGAGGTCATATTAGATTTTAACTTTTCAACTACTCCACTAGTGACAAATGTGGGTTCAAGCCATCAAACTACAAGATATCGACAACGTTATATGCCCCTATAAATAGAAAATCGATCCTGTGTTGACTTTGACTATGTGCCATAGTTGTCAATAGCGGTAATAGCGCTCGCTATAGCTATGTAGCGTATAGGTCATCTGTCGCTATTTGGTTGTAGCGTTTAAATAGCCGACCTTTTTATTTTTATAATTTACTTTTTTTTATAAGTATATGTAGTGAAACAGGGAATGTTTATTTTAGCCATAAAGAAGCCGGATTTAGTGTTATTTTAGTAATTTTGGTGGTATGGATGTTCATTTTTTGTTTCTAATAGTGCATCACTAAACATGAAATAGTGGTCGCTATCTACCGATATCCACGACGTGGCATATAGGTAGCTTGTCGCTATTGATCGCTATTGGCAACGTAGTCGGTCATATTTGACTTGATTTTCAATGCTGAAGGTTAATGGGTGATTGGCAGGTGAGGGTGCTGCTGCTTGAGAACAATCTTAATAAATGCAAAGGATTATGGTGAGAAGCAAAGAGTTTCATTTCTTCAGGTCTACATTTGGAATTTATTGATGACCTTTTTTATTTAAACAAACAATATAAGTAAATCCTCTTAATATGTATGTATGTAAATTAAATGATTTGTTGATAAATGAGTTTGTTAGATTGTGTACATGACCTATTTGTGTATCAGGGAATTTGTTATAAAGCAAATGATAATCTTGAATTAGTGAAACTTAATTTTAAAATATATAGGAAATTTTGTTGGAGTTAAAACTATATTTGCTTCCTTAAATTTGTTAATGATTTATATTTTTTGAACTTTTATGGTTTTGTAGTCCGTGTTCACTAGAATTAAGCCGCCGGCCTTGTGACTAGGGCATATAACCATATCAATTAGCATAAATGTCACACCATCCGTCCGCAAACACCAACACCACAATAACTTTTATCAAAAAAAAAAAAAACAAAAAATAAAATTAAGCGGAACGTAGACGTAAAATAAACATAAGAACAAAAATTTATCTTTTAAAACTGAAACTGAAAAAGAAGTGTATGTTAATAATTGAATTAAACAATCTATTTTCAAATGAATTTCCATTTGCCATGTGAAATCACTCTAGCGCAATGTGAAATTTTAATGGTGACAACATTCGTACATGAGCTTTACATCATCCGAATGTGTACCATCAAGAAAGCCATCATACTTGGAGAACAATCCATAATGCATGAATGTGGACTAATGATAATCAAGTTTAGTGACCACTTATAATTAACATTATTAGTTATCGCATTAATTCTAAGCTTGAACATTCATATATATATATATCTATGAAAACCATTAGTGTGTTATGCTTAATAAATAAAACCAATCATATTATTTTTAGTAGACACCTAGAAACATTATGATTGGTTCTTGAACTAAATTAAGTGTATCTTGCTGTGAAAATCTAAAAATTCATTTGAATGTATGCATGTACATGTGTTATGTATTATGCATGTTGTTAAATACGGTCCAATCATAATGTAGAAATGTGGCTAAGGAATTATTGGATTGGTTGTGACAGTAAATTCAATAAAGCGCTAAAAGAGTATTGTTCATTTTTCATCACATTTATTAATAAAGTGATGACAACCCTAACAATGATTTATCTCATTAGAGTACATGTAATGAGGTTTTTAGGATTGACGAATGGTAGAGATATGGGGAGGTTCAAGGGAGTTGCAGATGCGGTGATAAGATATAGCTTGTGATTCGTATGAGAAGAATATTTTTTCTATGAGAGGAGGAGAGAGAAAAGAGGAAGGCTCATTAGGGGTAGAGATAGAACATGAGAGGTTTACGAGTGCGAAAATAGAATGAAGGAGCATCGTTGGGCCAAAGATAGAATGAGTGTTAGACAACACCAATATAAAACCGTCAAAATTTCAACCAGAAAACCTCTAATTTTTATATCATGCCTATAATCTAATCAACTAGACTTTTACTATTTTTAAAAGCAGATCAATGATTCCTGTTACTATTTTCAAAGTCAACCAATCATACACAACCAAAACTTAATGCCATAGCCCATAAGTCATGCTAACACATGTGAAATGATTGTAACCATCACAAAACATACCACATTATCACACCCATATCCATTACCTAATAATATAATAGTAAGATGTTCGGTGTTTATTCTATCATAATATTATTATAGTGTTGGATCTAGGAAGGATAGGACTAGATCATTTTGTATAGGCTTAGAACTTTAATCAAGTCTTGTAATTAATGAATGTAACTA
Source organism: Flaveria linearis (assembly GCA_024085815.1). NCBI lineage: Eukaryota > Viridiplantae > Streptophyta > Magnoliopsida > Asterales > Asteraceae > Flaveria > Flaveria linearis. The sequence continues at coordinate 16,001,981 of CM044001.1, forward strand.
ACTGTCAGAATATATATACATATATATTTGCATTGAATATATAGGTTAACCCATGTATATATGTGTTGCTTTGTGATGGATCATATTTGGTAGGATTTGAATTTAGCCAAGTGTAAGAACATCTACGGATGAACAATAATGTTAATCGTAGATATGTTTCTTACAAGACCACATCACTCCTGAAGATTCCTGCGGATGATCAAGGATTGTATGAAGTGGACTTCTACGGAAGACAAACTTCCTACGGAAGAACAAGTCTTCTACGGAAGACCAAGTCCTCTACGGAAGAGCAAAACTCCCGCGGAAGACAAGGCTCCTGCGGAAGATCAGAACACTTGTATGATTTCAAATATCAACAAGTCAAACAAGTCAACCAATCAATAACAAATCGCAAGAGATCCGGTGTTTCCTTAACTGACTCAAATCATCTATAAATATGAGTCCTAGGTTTCACATCTCGGCGAACACAATCAAGCAATATTACGGCTGTCAAGCATTAAATCATCGTGCAACCCTAGCCGCCGTCACATCAACAACCACATTAATTCGATAGAAGAAAACATTGTTCATAGTATTCATAATTATTCTTTTGTAATCATTACTTGATAATTAATGAAATACTTTTGAATAATTATTGTGTTCATATTTACTGTGACATTATGTTTCTGTTCTTCAATAACAATTAACACGATTAAACAATAATTAATGATAATTCTGCGATCATTAATTTGATTTTATTTAATACTGATAATTCCTGAATTGAGATCCTTGGATTCACAGGTGGTATCAGAGCCAAGTGCTCATTGATTTAGATCAATTGATCTATCAGTATTAAAATTGTTTAATTGTCTTTTAAACATTTAATTCAGCGACTTATCTTTCTGCAAACATTCTCTCATTGCTTGATCGATTTAGATCTATATTCAAATCAATTGAATACTAGATCTGAGTCTTTGATAGATTTGTCTACTTTAACATTCAAAGTTTGATTCATAACATTCAGTTAATCAATATGAGTACTTTTGGTGGATCATATCAACCACCGAAGTTGGAAACAAAAGCTGATTTCAAGTCCTGGAAAAACAAGTTCAGAAATCATGTGAACTACACTAATTCTGACTTGTGGGAGTCGATCACTGAAGGTCCTTATATTCCACCCACTCTTGGGCCGAATTATGATGATAAAAATCAGCCAATCAGCACAAAAGATTTGTCACCTGATGATGTCAAAAAGGTTAAAGTTGATATTAAAGCATACAGTTTGCTTAGTATGGCTTTGCCTGAAGAGATATTGATCAGATGTGAAAGTTATAAAACAGCAAATTCCTTGTGGAAGATACTCCATACTCTCTGTGAAGGGAGTGATGAGATCAGAAGCATCAGGAAAGACACCCTTAGATCAAAATATGAAACCTTTCATCATATTGAGGGTGAATCAATTCCTCAACAACTCCATAGATTCATGCAACTCGTTACCGAGATGAATATCTTGGAGTTGAAGTACACTACTGAGGAACTGAACAAGAAGATGCTCCATACTTTGCCTGAAAGTTGGAAGCAGACTGTGTCCATGTTCAAGAACACCATAGATCTTAAGACAACTGGTCTAGACACACTGGTTGCTAAAGTAGAGGCTCTTGAAATGGATGAACAATCAAGAAACAAGAGTGTGAGAACTCATGTCTCACCATATCACTTCAAAGAAACAAAACATACTGGAAGTGCATTCATCAGTGAAGGTGATAACTCTTGCACTGTGAGTGATGATGAAGAGGAAGTAAGCTTCTATGCTTCAAAACCCTCTAAGAAATCATCTCAGAGTAAAAATCAAAAGGAAAAGGGGAGAACTGCTACTACTACAGCAACTGCAAAGGCATCTCCTCTCAACAATCAATCAGAACCAATAACTGTAATATTGGATTCTGAAGAGCAAAAAGTAGCTTTTGCAGCTTTTAGCTCTAGTTTTCAAGCTTATCTGGGGAGCTCACTAACTTCAGCAAATATCTGCCAACAAGATCTGGAAGAATTACATCCTGATGTAGTAGAAGAGATGGATCTTCAGTGGCAGATGGCAATGATTGCCTACAGAGCAAAACAATATCTTAGAAGGAACAAAACTTGGCAGCAGCCAGTAAAACTTCTAAGATTGGAGATGACAAGTCCAAGGTCAGATGCTTCAAGTGCAATCTCTATGGACACTTTTCTAGAGAATACAATCAACAATCACCTCCGGAGATGAGACCCTATCAGCAGCATCAGCATCAGCAGCATCAGCATCAGCAACCAACCTCTCAAAAATCTCTGCTCAGACAACCTCAGCTGACAAATACATCCCCACAGCCACAAATGAATCAGCAGGGCCAAGTAATTCTAAGGATTCGGGACTGATCATACTTCAAGATGGAACATGTGACTGGAGTATGTATGAAAAGGAAGTCTTGGAAGAGAATCAAGCATTGATGGCTCATATGGAAAACAAAGTTCCTCCAATGGCCAGAGAGGTAAGAGAAAGGTAATGTTCATCATCTTGTGTTGAGGAAGTTGAACGTTATAGAGTCCATGCTCAACAGTTGGCTGACAAAGTAAAAGAAACCATGATTATAAATGAATTCCATGTTAGAGAACATAAATTATATCAAATCAAAATTAGTTCTTTGCAAAAGGATTTAGAAAAATATGTTTCTGAAAATTACAGCCTTAAAGCCCAAGTTGAGCATCTGACCACTTCCTTAACCAAATCCATGGCTGATCATGCATCTACTGAAGTGAAACTTCAAAAGTTTCAACTGTCATCTCAGCAATATGAGAAGTTGTTAAACTCTCATATTGAATCAAAAAATAGGTATGGGTTGGGTTATAATGCTGTTGCACCACCTATAAATGATAATTACACAACTCTACCTGAAACAATGACAAACACTTTGTCAAATCATTTTGTGCCAAGTACCAAAATTGACATAAAAACAAGTCAGATAAACATTAACAATGACGCTGAGGTGAGTGAAACTGAATCATATGAATCAGAATCTCTAAAATCTAATGACTCAGAATTTGATTATGATAAATGTGATGACTTGGATGATTCTGATGAACATGACATTGATCAACTGAACATTGGTAAGAATGTTCAAGTTGAAACTGGTCTTCCAAAAGTTCTTGAAGAATCAAAGCTGCAATATCCTCCAAAGCAACGAAATATGCTGAAGACTATCTGCAAGAGGATTGCTGAGCTGAATGAAGGACTTCAAGAACTGAATCTTCTAAAAAATTCATCAAAGGAAGTTGCTAACTGCGGATCCAGTAAGGAGGTACCTTTATCCCATTCAGATAAAGGTAAGAAGCAACAAACTTCAACCAAGCACAAGAAAATTCAAGTGTTGAAGATCTGTGGAAGGCAAAATCTGTAGAATCCGTAAAACCTCTGCGGAAGGCAAAATCAGCCAAGTCCGTAGAACATCTGCGGAAGGGAAAAACTGCTGAATCCGTAGAACAGTCGCGGAAGAGTAAAGCCGAATCTCCGGATGATGTAAAAGGACTGCTAACAAACATGCTCAGAAAACGTTGGATCTTAAGCAACAAAGAACAGCCAAAGGTAAACAAGAATCAGCTGATGATGCTCCTAGCAAAAGCAAGAAAAAATCAAGTGATCCATCATGAAAGGAGTTGAAGCCCAACAAGCTGAACAAGAAAAAGAAACCTGAATCTGAAGACAACTCAGAAGAAAAATATTGCAAATGGTGTGATATGAAAATCATAACACAAAGGACTACTACTTCAGCAGCTACTGTTCCATATGTAATATGAACAATCACATGACTTCTGAGTGTTACTTCAATAAACATTGTGCAATATGCAACAAAAATAATCATTCAACTCAGGAATGTTATTTCAACAAAAAGAACAAGAAAAAGAGCACAAAGAAGTCACATGATGAAGTATCTGAATCAGATTCTCAATCTTCAGACAGTGACAAAATTCAAAGTTGAAGAAAGATCAACAAAAATCAAAGCAAAAATCCTCTGTTGCGGATAAGACTTTGAAGAAAAGAGCACCAATTCAGTCTAAAACGCCTCACAAAAAGGTGGATCTGTCAGACAAGAAGACTGAAGTGAATGATGATTTCTTTGATAATTTAGAAAAAGGAACTCCTATGCCTCAATCAAAATTGAAAGATGAAATAACTTTCAGAAATTCAGGATCATCCTCAAATCAAATATCAACCAAAACAAGACAAGATGAAGAAAGAATCAGACAAGCAAGAAGACATCCAAAAATCTAAATCATCTTCAACAGAATCATCCTCACCACCATCAAATCAAAAAGAATCAATTAATACTGAAACTTCAAGATTAATTCATGAAGGAGTAACTATTTAGATACATCTGGCAAACCCAAGACAATTAAAGCTTAGGTTGTCAATTCTAATTGATTTCTTATTCTGTGCAGGAACAATCATGGAGAGCTGACAACAAGTGGTATGTTGACAGTGGTTGTTCCAGACATATGACAGGAAACTGTTCTCTTCTCCATGACTTCAAACATAAACATGCCTCTTATGTGGCATTTGGTGGGGATAAGAAGGGAGGTAAAATAGTTGGTGAAGAAATGGTAACAAATGGTGTGTTAACATTTGAAAAAGTGAATTACTGTGAAAATTTGCAATATAATTTAGTTAGTGTATCTTAAATTTGTGATCAAAACTACACAATTATTTGATAACACTAATTGTTACATTCTTAAGCCAGGTTTTGCAGTTCCAGCAGAATGGATCCTTCTTAAAGCATCAAGAAAAGGAAACACTTATGTTTTGGATATGAACAACACAACACTCACAAGCCACGAGACATGCCTGCTATCTAAATCTTCAGAAGATGAATCACAATTGTGGCATAGAAGGCTTGTTCATTCCAACATGGAAATATGAATAAATTGGTGAAAAATGACTTGGTCATTGGATTACCAAAGAAAGAATTTCATTTGTTCAAATCATTGTTCTTCATGTTACAAAGGAAAACAACATAGAGTGTCTCATAATCCAAATTAATCAATACTAACACTACACCACTCAAATTGCTTCACATGGACCTCTTTGGTCCAACCAATGTGATGAGCATTGGAAAAAGGCAATATTGCTTGGTGATAGTGGATGATTTCACTAGATTCACATGGGTATTTTTCTTAAAACAAAAGAGTGAAACATCTGAAACATTAATGGACTTTGTGGTCAAGATTGAGAATCAACTTGATTTAAAAGTTAAAATTTTCAGGAGTGATAATGGAACTGAATTTGTTAATGCTGATCTGGATTCTTTTGCAGGAATAAAGGCATAGCAAGACAATTCAGTGCACCAAGAACTCCATAACAATATGGAGTAGCTGAAAGAAGAAATAGAACTCTCATAGAAGCAGCCAGAACAATGCTAGCTGACTCTCAGTTGCCCATCACATTCTGGGCAGAAGCTGTGAATACAGCATGCAATGTTCAAAATAGGACTTTAATTGTCAAAGAACATAATAAAACTCTTTATGAGCTCTTATTCAAAAGGAAACCTTTTATAGGATATCTTAGAGCTTTTAGGTGTCATGTGTCTGTATTAAATACTAAAGAACAATGGGAAAATTTTCTGAAAAAGCCTATGATGGTTTCTTTGTTGGATATTCATCCACATCTAAATCATATAGGGTTTACATTCCAGAACATAACATTGTTGAAGAGACTCCTAATGTTTCTTTTGATGAATCCATGTTTACTACAACTGTAAAAGGATCATCTTGGTTATTTGATATAGATGCATTAACAGAATCATTTAACACTGGGTATTTAATCAATGCAGGTTCTGCTGATACATGCTATCCATTTGTTCCCCCAAGTTTAAATGATCGACACTATCAGCTGATCCTCCAAGAGCACAACCTTCAACTACACTACAGCAGAATCAAATACTCATCAACAGCATGAAGATACATCCGGAAAAGAAATCCTTCATCCGCAGTTCAGGCACATACATCCGCAGATGATTATACATCATCCATAGATGTAAATAATGCTTCAACAGATGCTCCTAGGGGAGAAGTGAATCAACAAAAACTTGTCAACAGCTCAACAATCTCAATCTGTAGAAGTTGATGTAACTCCTACGGAAGAAGAAAATGCCTCCGTAGATGTTGCAGTTACTCCTACGGAGAAGAAAATACCTCCGTAGAATTCCTGCGGAAGAAGACCATGCAACAATTGAAGCTCCAGCTGATCCTATTGAACATGAACCCTTTGATTACTTCATAGACTCAACATCACAGCTGAATCCATCTGCTTCAATGGATTTTCTCAAACTTAGAGTCAACCATCCCAGTTGATACTATTGCGATAAGCAGAATTCATAAGTCTCATCCATCAGATAATATCATAGGAGACCTGAATGCAAGAACTACCAGAAGCAAAGGGGGAGTGGCAAACATTTGCTTGTTCACCTGCTTCTTGTCTCAGACAGTCCTGCAAACATTACAGCTGCTCTAAAGGACAATAGCTGGATTGAAGCTATGCAAGAAGAACTACAACAATTCAGAAAACAAAAGGTGTGGAACCTTGTAGACTTGCCTCAAGGTCAGCATCCAATTGGAACAAGGTGGCTCTTCAAAAACAAGTTGGATGACAGGGGTATCATCGTGAGAAACAAAGCCAGACTTATTGCTCAATGATATACTCAAGAAGAAGGGATAGACTATGATGAAGTTTTGCTCCTGTTGCAAGAATTGAAGCTATCAGGGTCTTTCTAGCTTATGCTTTATTCAAGAAGTTCACAGTGTATCAAATGGATGTCAAGTGTGCTTTCCTTTATGAGAAAATTGATGAAGAAGTATATGTGGCTCACCCCCTGGATTTGAGGATCCTGACTATCCACATAGAGTATACAAGCTAGACAAAGCGTTGTATTGACTTCATCAGGCACCAAGGAAGTGGTATGACACATTATCCTCCTTCTTGCTGAAGAATGGCTACAAAAAAGGGACTATTGATCAGACTCTCTTTCTCAAACAAGAACATCAAGATCTATTGGTGGTTCAAATATATGTAGATGACATAATATTTGGATCAACCAACAAGAAACTTGTCAAAGCTTTGAAGAGTTAATGAAATCTGAATTTCAGATGAGCTCCATGGGAGAATTGACCTTTTTCCTTGGCTTACAAGTTCATCAGAAAACAGATAGTATTTTCATCAATCAAGAAAAGTACATTCATCAAATTTTGAAGAAGTACAATCTTGCTGATACAACTTCATGCAAGACACCTGCCTCAACAATAGACAAGATTGTGCCAAACCTTGCTGGAAAATCAGTAGATCAGAGATTGTATAGATCAATGATCGGATCCTTAATGTATTTAACTACCAGTAGGCCTGACATAATGTTTGCTGTGTGTGTATGTGCCAGGTATCAATCAGATCCAAAGGAGTCTCATCTGAATGCTGTAAAGAGAATATTTAGATATCTGAAAGGAAAACCAACTCTAGGACTGTGGTATCCAAAAGATGGAGATTTTAGTCTTTTCTCATATTCAGATAGTGACTATGGAGGGTGCAACAACAACAAAAATCCACAACTGGTGGATGTCAATTTTTAGGACCAAGGCTTGTTTCATGGCAGTGCAAGAAGCAAACTAATGTATTTGTGTCCACAACTGAAGCTGAGTACATAGCTGCTTCAGCTGGTTGCGCTCAAGTTCTTTGGTTGCAAAACTAATTACTTGATTATGGTTACAATTTTCTTCAAACAACAATTCACATTGACAATTCAGCTGCTATGTTTATCACTGCTAACCCAGTTCAACATAGTAAAAACAAACATATTGAAATCAGATATCATTTTCTGAGAGACTGCTCAGAAAAGGGTTTAATCAAGTTAATCAAAGTTGACACAATAAATCAGCTTGCTGATTTGTTCACTAAAGCCTTTGATTCTGTTAGATTTAATTTTCTGATAGAATATTTGGGATCATTAACTTAGACTAAATCATCAAAAGCATATGACTGTCCTTGTATAGAGTAATCGTTGGGGATGATTTAATTGTCTGATAGAATGTTTGTCATATGTATGGGAAATGATAGTACACTATGCTTGGCTTCTTTAACTAAAACTCAAACTGAATTGTATCATTTTGGTATGTGAGTAGGTTCATCTTGAGTGGAAACTACACTAAGAGCATGCCAAACTAAATGAAACAAGTAAATGTCTGTGGGAACTCCATTTTAAAGATCAGGAAAGTAAGTCGTCTCCTGATGTGATCAAATCACTTACCAAGCACACTATGTAAAATACTTTATAATCTTCTATCTTTGCAAATTCACATTCCTCTGTTTTGTGTAACAAAAGACCTGGGAATATGATTAAGATTGTGATCTTCATTCTCTCCTCTTTTTGTGTAAACAAAGACCTGGTTAAGTACACCTCTGTTTTACGAAAGTAAAGACCTGGTGACTTTATGAGGATCACTTCAGCTCTCAAAAGAATCACTTGTGATTAACTGTACATTATTCAAAGAGCTTCAAAATCAAAGCATTAATGAGACTGTAATATGTCTCAAGATAGAACTTATAACTTAATGTACATAGTCAATAAGTGTGAAAAAGTGGTGGTTTGTCTCACCTACGAGGACAAACTCTAATGAGAATTGAATGTGGAGCACATGACAGTTACTGATTAACATACTTCAAAACATGATAAACAGCATGCCTAGTTGATACATTACTCATGTATGAATTTAAGTGGACCTATATACTTACAATCAGATGTGCAATAGATCATCTATTCAACATCAGCAGAAGCCTAGAGTCATAGTATGATCCATCTATATATATGCATGCTTGTATCGTTTGTCATTTATTTTTTCCTCTTAATTGATTACCACTCATTCAGACTGTCATATGCCTTTCATGCCTATTTCTAACATAAATTATGATGAATGCAACAGTTTAACATTAATCACAAATTTGGGGGAGTAGGTCATGCATGAAAAATCAATAAAAGCTGAGAATTCGCTTTGAAGGAATTGAAACTTGAGCACTAACTTGAATGCGGATACAGGAAACTTGCTTTCTTGTACAAAATTGCCATGCAAACAAAGTCAACAATGTCCAACATCAATAAATGAGTCTATTTATTATAGACATCATACATTTAAGTTTTGAACAAAACTTTAAGTTCCGCAGAAGTTTCAGTAATATTTCTCATCCGTAGAAGTAACATTGAAATTTCTGCATCCGCAGAAGTTTCAGTAATATTTCTCATCAGCAGAAGTAACAGTGAAATTTCTGCTTCAGCAGAAGTAACAGTAACAATGTAACTGCATAATCGTAGGATTGGTAATCTACGGATGTGCTAGTAACAGAGGTATGCATTTGAGCTAAGACATCCACAGATGTTAAGGTTCCGCAGATGTTTTGCGGAAGATGTGATACATCCGGAATAAACTTAGTATACGGAAATGGATAAATGGGAAGTGGGCCCAACATATTAATAAAAGAAATTAATGTGTCCGCTTATAAATAAGGTTTATGACTTTAAGAATTCATTAATCACTTTTTCAGAGCACTTTTCAGTTTTCTAACCTAGAAAAACACACACTTCCCCCCTCATTCAAACTTTCAAAAATCCGTTCTAAAAACATAAACATCATCATTCAGTGATCAAATATCAGTGTCGCGAAGGTAAATCATGTTCTAATCTTCAGTACGGAACTGGTTAATCCTTGATTGTCATTAAAACGATTCGAATTCATGTGAGTTACACTACTGCTAAACCAATTTTCGTTTTACAGATGGCAAACAGATTCGCGAAAGAGCACAATGTGTGCGCATTCTTAAATGCAGATGATCCTGCTTCTGAAGGATGTCGAGATATCATCCGATATCTTCGACGGTCCAGGCTCTTCTATGCCTTGACGGCAGAGCCTGTGATTCATCAAGCTCACATCCTCGATTTCTAGAATACGGCTCGAGTAGAACCAAGGAGACGATGAAGTGATTGTTGCTGAAATCCTGACTGAAAGAATAAGGATAGATGAACAAACAATCAGAAGATCACTTGAGTTGGGCGAACGCGAGGTGGGCCACCCAGATGTGTTCGAAAATGAATACATAGAAAAGGTCTTTCATCTGATGGGCTATGATGGTGATTACGACAAGGGTGAAATTAAGAAGGGAGGTTATGCAAGCCCTATCGATTCTTGTGTCACACTTATCTGAATTGCATCTCAACAGGAAGTCGGGTCTTGATAGGTCTCAAGGCACATCTCATCAGGAATCATGGGATATTTGAAGGAAGAACTTACAACTACTCCAAATACATCCTCAACTGTCTATGCGACCAGTGAAATTGCAAGGTCCGACAAGATGTATATGTTCCCAAGTTTCTGCAACTGATATTAATGCTGAACATCCAAGGATTCCTAGGGAAGGAAAGGTGTTTGTACATGTCCATCTGGGTAGATCTGTACTAAACAAAATCAGTGGAAATATCAAGGAGAAGACATGCCAATGTTTGCTCATGTGGTGGATGTTAATGCCGACATTCCATAAGAACTGGTATGGATGATCAGGAAGAAGAATCATCTGCTGGATCTGATCAAGGCTCACCTCACCAACCAACCATCCCCTCATCA